>CAXIWS010000566.1:0-74365 GCA_964036195.1 Sphaerolaimus hirsutus | reverse complement strand
AATTTTCGAATCTTTTTTGGCAATTTTCGAATTTTTTTGGCTAGTTTTCGAATTTTTTCAAATAATTTTCGAATCTTTTGGAAAAATACTGAATCTTAAGCTTTGAACACAGAATTTGGACTGTCTTCATGTTCTGCTCAGTTGTTATGACCTTATTTTAACCATAAATCAGCATTAAAAATGGTGGAATGAGTTATGCAAACCAGTGTGCTGCTTCTTCATTTAATTCACACATTGCTACATTTAATTCACCAACAGAGCGAAGGCAATAAAAACAACAATTTAAAAATTGGTGTCAAATAAAATATCAGCATAAAATACAAAATTGGTATTAAATACCGTATTATTTTTTCAGAGTGGAAACTTGGGGGGGTTAAACAAGGGTGGGTATTTCGAGGGGGGTGTATTATTTTGCCAGAATTTTTTCAAAATCCCAGTACTCAATTGTTGTTTGTAGGTAACACAGATGTCAAAAAATGCAACAAAAACTGCCTTTTATCAGACTCTATATACTTATATAAGTATGTAGATGGTACAAACCGTGTTCTACACAACACAGTCATCGTTTTTAACGTGTGTTCTGTGTTTCCCAGATCACAAACTGCATTACGTTCTCTATACACCAAAGTGGGGGGGTGGTATTTTGAGGGGGGTATATAAATTGATAGTGTAAATTTTGGGGTGGGTATTTTGAGGGGGGGGGGGAATATTTCGAGAAAATACAGTATAAAAACGGATGTGTCGAAGTCCGCCTCTTCCGCGGTGGATGACATTTCAACGTTTTTTTTTGCTACGTTTCGCTTTTCCATACGCACCGCGTATCAATTGTTGATTTATTTAGCATGTTGAACTTAACAGTGTGTTTTGTTGCCTTGAATTCCCTAAAAAATTCGAAAACTATTTCGAATTTTCGAATTTTCGAATTTTTTGAAAAATAAATCGATTTTTAAGTGTTTTTTCTAGGGGCGAAATAAAAATTCGAAAATTCCGAAAAAATTCGAAAATTCGAAAATGTTTTCGAATTTTCGAATCTTTTTTTGCCATCGTTACCCAGGGTGCAAGGTGCCCTTTTCATGAGTTGGCAAAGGTGCCGGTGCGGTGCGGTGCCATTTTTCCCGGTGCCTTTAACATCACTAGTCCCGAGAGGGGGGGGGGGGGGGGGTTAACGAGGGGGGGGGTATTTCGAGAGGGGGGGTTATTATTTCACAAGAAAAATTTTGAAAATCAAGTACAAAATTGTCGTCTGAAACATACGCAGACATCGAAAAATGCAACAAAAACCGCCATTTATAAGGTTCTGTAGACTAATATTAGTATGTACCGTATTACCTTGAATTATCCCCCCCCCCCTTGAATTACACCCCCCCCCCCCCCCCCTCGAAATAACCCCCCCCTCAAAATGGGCTGGGGAAATAATAAACCCCCCCCCTCGAAATACCCCCCCCCCCCCTTCGGAATGATGTACGTTATGTACATAATAAATATGTCATGTATGCAATGTACATGATGTATATTACTGTTAATTTGCATTGCAGCTACACAAAGGCTAGTTTGTGTAGCTATCTACATTTTTATGTCCAAATATATCCTGTTTGGACACATTTATTCACCCAATTATGATCGAACCATGCGGTCACTGCAGGCCACCCTGAACAAGACGCCGGTCGGCTGGGTGCCAAGAGTGGTTCAGGGGTCAAAAGTACTCACCCTGGAGGCGCAAATCCAGTTAGCTGTGATATTGAATTTGCGTCTGCTAGATGACGAAACTGACTGGGTGCTAATTAGCCGCGAGGCTAATGAGCAGTATGAATCGTTGTTCAGGGGAAGAAATGAACAAATGATTCAGGCCAAACTAGGTGAGTTTTTGCCACAACAAGGACAGGTAGAAGTTTTAGGAGCAGTGATCACAGCTGTGCGCATACGCAAACCCCTTTTGATTATGTGTGACTCGCCTTTCGGGTCTGGGAAGACGACCACACAAAATCAACTGGCGTATGTGTGTTCGCGCGGCTATAATTATTACAACGCGAGACCCAGGGTACGCGCGGGCTCCGACTTGCCGTCCGACAAGCAGCCAAACGCCAAATACCACTCCACGCTCATCACGTGCACCGTGAACTCGGCGGCCGACGAAGGAGCGCGCAGGGCACTGACCAACCTGAATAAATTAGGGCAGCGGGACATTTTTGGGGCTTTAGAAGTTTTGTTGCGGGAGCGCGCGAAATGGACCGCCATGGCTGACACGCCATTCACTGAAATGCAAAAACTGGAGGGTTTTGAAGACTTTTTGAAATTAAGGGCGGCATTCCCGGTGCGCGTTTTGAGTCCCATGTGGGAAAGTGATGCCACTTACGGCACCACTCCCGCGACCCAATTACCAACCCTGCACACCCTAGCACAGTGAACCGGCCACAACATTGTCTGTCTCAGCCCTGAGTGGACAGCAGCGCTGGAAAAGTACGACGGCGCCAAAAAGGACTATGAGCTGGTCAACGAGATCATCAACAACTGCACCGATGATGCCATTATCCGTGCGCAGCTGACCGAGCAAGTGCCTTTTCTCACAGCCGAGGATGGGGATGAGCAGCCATTTGACGACTTCGAGGAAGGCGTGGCGGGCGCCCGGGCTGGAGAGGCTAGTTTAGTTGACCGAGGGTTTTGGGGTAAGGTGCTGCATAGGGCGCTGTCTAAATATGTCAGGGCTACGGTCAGGCTGCACCGTGTGTTTTTGGAAGTGGTGCAGCCCAGTCAAATCCATGTCACTTTAGATTCCGCCCACGACGCCCGTATAAAAAGTGTCACTGCATGCGCGGTGATTATTGACTAAGCGTCATTAGCATCTGACGCTGCAGTAATTAGTGTGGTTCAGGCGGCCCAGCTCCCAGTGAACGGCATGCTACTTCTATTTGGAGACAGTAAACAATTGACACGTATGATTCGCGTGCAGGACTGGGTGGAGCCCGTCCTGAAACCAGAACCCACCCTCATTGATAGGCTCACACAGTATCAACTATGCCCTGTGGTTCACTTGGAAACAGTGTTCCGCGGGCATCGCCAGCTCATTCAGGCCAACTCTGTGGCAGCGTACCATGGACTACTGCGCGCCTACAATGACAAGGCAGCGCACGGCGCCACCATGTTGCCTGCGCCTGGCGACTTCAAGGAGGGCGTCACGCTGTCGTCTACACTGGTGCACCAAGGCTGCGAGTCAAAAGAAGGCATGTCGATTATTAACAAGACCAAACTGCGAATCATCCTTCACTTATACAACTATTTCGTGGCCACTGTGAAAGAAGATCCCACCCTACCCAGGGCGGATTTAACGGATCCCGCTAGTTTACTAATTGTGTGCTTTTATGCGGCGCAGGCGCGCGCCCTGATTAGTAGATTAGTAGCCCACACAGAACACGACGCGGCCTACTGGGCCACACATGTAATTACGGCCGACAAAGCCCAGGCCCGTGAAGCGGAAGTGGTCATCGTTTCCTGTGTGCGTGGCAGCCCACCAACCGACTCCGCCCAGCTGGATGCCGATCCCAGGAAGGCGTACGGTAGAGTTGGATTTGTGGCGGAGTTGCCCCGGGGAAACGTAGCCACCTCCCGTGCCAAATGTGTGCGCGTGGTGGTGGCCAACGCCGAGACCATGCTGTGGTCAACTTTCTTTCACCGGTTCCTGACGGTCGAAAGTATGACCGAAAGAATTTTTACTTACGAGTCGGGCCAGATCTGGGGGAACGTGCTGGGATTCTGGCCACGTGAGTGGCACCCGCGGGCCGACTTGAAAGAACTAGTCGGACCTGAAAAATACCCGGCACTGGAAGAAGAACTGAAAGCGGAAATTCAGTCCGATATGGAAACCGCTACCTCGAGCTCTGACTCCTCTGCGGACGCGCGGGAGGAAGTAGTGCCGGTGGTGGAGGAGGTAGCGCCCGTAATTGAGCCAGTTTACCGCCCTAATGAAGACTATTCCCCCATTAGCAACGACATGGCGGCCATGGCGCTGCAGAACGTGGCCGAGCCCCCCTCGCCGCCGCCAGAACACATGAGGCTGTTGACGCCATCCCGCTGCCACCGGAGGACGCTCCAGCGCAGCAGGTAGAACACCACATGGGAAATGGTAATTGTGAAAATTGATAGGAGACAAATTCAGCTTCAAATCAAGCATACCTGCTAGTATTCCATGAAAATAATTAGAAAATCTTGTTGACGATCAATTTTCACTCGCATGGGCTGCGACATGACGGTCGAGCAGGTAATTTGAATGTTGATCCCAAGCTGCCCGTCCAGTAGTGGCAGGACGCTGCAAATTGTTTAATTTAAATTTTGAAGATTCGAGCACAAAAAGCAGGTACAGCAGAAAGCTGACGCCATAGTTCAAATGAAGACAAGCCATATTTGCACCCCCAGGGCATGTGACTGCCACGGCCATCCACTGAAAAATGCAGAGAAGGCATGATTTTGAATAACCAAAAAACTATGCAAAAACACTTTTTCTGAACATGTCGTTTTTAGCCCGGAGGTAAAAAATTAATGGCTGGTGGGATTGTAGGTGGAAATATGGCTAGCCAATCATGCGTAAAAACGTAATGACAATTTTGTGCAGACACTCCGACGACTCGAAAACGTCCATGTGCGACTGAATGACGGCCCGCGGTGCACAGGGAAGTCACAGTGAACGTGAGGTTTGCTGTGCACTGCAAATCCGCCAACGAGGCTGCAGCCCCAGGACGGTACGCCCGAATGGACACTACTGCGGCCATGAAATTAATTAAGTATTTTTCTTTCCGTTACTTACGTTATTATCTCCATGTGATTTTAATTGCTTCATTTCCCTTTCCATTAATTAAGTAAATTAAGTTACCCGCATTTAAGTTAAGTGATTACTTCCATTTTGGTTGAATGTACTTTTAGACATATTATTCTATTTTTTTAAAATTCTTATTAGCTTACATAGTTGATCAAAAGGGTGCAGTGTCTGAGAATGGGTTAGAAAAGCTTTGAAATTTCTCGCTAAGTTAAAGGTGTCCAGTCTGTTAAACACATTAGCGCCCCGACAGATAACATTCAGAAATTTCCCCGACCAAGTGCATTTTTATTTAGGACTAGGTAATGGGCGGAAAAGTGGCAAAACGGCAATTATTGTCGACATGCGACTGCAAGACACATGCAGAGCACAGTATGAAGTGAAGAGCACAGCAGTGCCAATTAATTATTCCCATCACCCAGGGTAATTGGTGAACTCAAAAGTGCTAGTGTCTTTGTAGCGTGTGTTCATGCCCGAAGTTCCAATCCTTTACCCGGCAATGAAATAACCTTGAATAAACCCCCGCAATGAGCGTTCTTTCAATGGCCTTGGTCGGGCGCGCTATAAAATATTTCACCTAAAGTGGCGCGGGGTGATAACACAGTGTCACACCACCTGTTCTAAATTGTACCGTAACCTTTGAATAAAAACCCAGTTTATGACACTCACCTCTGAGATATTTTAATTGTACTTTAATTACGTTAGATTAATCACAGTTACCCTTATTTAATTAGTTCATTTTATTTTTGCATATTATCACTTTTCCCATATTTACTTATTTTTCCCGCACCTCGCACGTTATGCTATTCGCTTTCAAGTGATCATTGCTTTTGCCTTATACTCTTTTAATTACGATTAATTGTTGTGTCTCAAAAGTAGTATTCAGTGATGATATGGTAGATTTCTGGTGATTATAAAACGCGCTGATTTTACATTTTTTCACCCACTAGAGGCTTTACGACTCACTTGTGCTATTGTGAAATTGACTCTGACTAAATTGCTAAATAAAGTTCCCGTGAAATTCAACTTGGTCCCCCTGAAGCATACTAACTGCTTTGCATTTTAATTTGATTTTATTAATTACGGCTTATTAACAATTAATTGAAGTAAAACGCTGGCTGCAATTACGAAAGGGATTGGTAAGTTGCCGTGTCCGTCCTCGGGAACTTGTCAGGACCCCAAGGGGTACTGGCGCTGTTGCTGATTTGCGTGTAAACCCCCCGTACCATTAAAACAACCATTTATTTAATTACGCACACAATTAAGCGCAAAGGGACCGGAATTTACAATTCTCTGCCGCGGCATCTCGACAAGTGGTGTATTTTGTGGTAAAAAACGGAAGCTAGTAAAATTAGTAAAAATGTAAAATATCTGACATATGTACACTGTTCTAACATGACACCGACATTGTTTTAACGTGTGTTCTGCAGTACACAGAACACAGACTACAGTTATTGTCATGTACGTTCCCTTTACACTCAATTTGGGGGGGGGGGGGTTTGAGGGGGGTGATTGTTTCACAGTGGTCCCGAGAGGGGGGGAGGGTAGAACAAAGGGGGGGATTTCGAGGGGGGGGGGGGGTATTTCGAGGAAATACAGTACTTACCTATGACCTCTAGTGACACTGATTTCTGGCAAGTGGAAAAAGATTTATGTTTCCATTTTCTGTAAAAAATATTCTTTGACACCCTAGTTGCAGCTGCAGAGTACAGGAAACTATCTGCTGGTGTTTTGTCATGACAGGTATTTGTCACTACAGATATTTTAAATAGCTGTAGTTTAAATGACTGACCGCCCAGTTGTAGCAGCTGTAGTCTTGCAAAAACAGCTGCCCATTACATAACCACATGTTTGTTGCACATTTGCATGATTGTCCCAGGTAGGTATTTTGAATGATGGTGCAGTGTTGCAGAATGTTTCCAGTGCAGCCATGTCACTGTGCACTGATGAGTGGCAACTCTTGAGAAACAGCGCAGAAAGTGATAAATGGTAGATTAGAGGAATGTGCCATCTTCCAGTCATTTTTAATTTATAAACGGTCAATTGAGTCAGTGGTTTCCTATCAATGTTTTCTCCACAGAGTTTGATATCAAGTTCCAGAGTTGTTAAAATACCTACTAGTAAATTTAGAGAAGATAAATGTAAATGTTAATGCATTTTTTTAATTTTCGTTGTATAACCTGAATATAAAATATTAAGTATTTGAATATAATCGATTTTATCTCAAAGATGTTTGAAAAAGATTCCCTTCACTAACTCACCTGTTGTCTATGTGAAGGGCAAATGGCATTTATTTATGGTATCAAGTATTTATCCTATTTTGTGAAGAAATCTAAACCAAATTTGTTTGTCTAATATCTTGTCGAAAATTGAGTACTAAGGTCTTATCTTTTATATTTTGGTTGACAATATGCGTGGTATTTGACACTTTACACAGCACTTCACAGAGTGCCACCTCTGGTACCAGACACTGTAAAATACCCGATGAAATGTCAAATGCTATACAAAGTGTGAAAAGTTTAATACTAGACACTAAGTAAGTTTGACCTCTGGTGCCATTATTCGTTACTTTTGTAGTTTGTAGTTTTACACTTTCTTTAAAGAGTAAAACTGGGCTGTGTGAAAGGTTTTTACACTTATAGTATCTGAACCTGGGTAATTCAGCCGGGAAAGTGTAATAAAGTGTATGGGTATTTCTATCATTTTTTGAAGAATGCTGAAAACCGGCTGCAAAAGAACACGTAATTCACCCAACGACTGCACCGCCGACATGTCTGAGGACAACTCCACACCCACCGCCGCTGCCCCAGTAAGTTTGTAGGAGGTAGGGTTAGGGTTGTAGGATGTAAGGAGTGGTGGTCAGTACTGATGAGACCCTGCCACCTCTCTCTAAAAAATCCCTGTCTACTGAAAAGGGTCGAAACAGGGTATAGGCTTGGAGGTGCTGAGGGAGTGCTCCATGTGACTTTTCCAAGCCTTTTTCAGTCTTGCACCTATTTTTTACAAGCCGCTCATTCAATTCCTCAATTTCAAGAAAGTGTAAGCATAAGCGTAAATAAAAATACTCATTTACCCAGGATTTTGGGTAAGCACAAATACCGTATTTCCTTGAAATACCCCCATGGGGTTTATTTTTTCAGAGTGTAAATTTTGAGGGGTGGGGGTATTTCGAGGGGGGGGGGCTTATTCGAGGCGGGGGGGGGGGGGTTTATTATTTCGTCAGAAATTTTCACGAATAACCTAGTAAAGAGTACGCTTTTTCATAAATACCCAAAACCGGTAAAAACGTAAGAAAACGTAGTGGGACATATCGGTTATATAGACGTAAAGTCGGCGGACATTTCACTCTACAAAATCGGAGAGTTAGAATTCGCTCGTGAATAGAGCGAACAACGAAACTTGTGTCCCACGCGGACGCTAGAAATTGAAAAAAAAATCATATTAAAATAAAAATGGACGTTTCTCTGAGACCGTGCGTGCCACGCCCTAGTTATCTACATTTTCAACGTTGCTTGTAAAGAATTTAACCGTTCAAACTACCGTTTCACCGTTCAAACTACCGTTTTTGTTTTTATTTTATTTTTCATTCGTTGACTCTGTTCCAACAGAAGAGTACTTGGCAGCCAGCCAAAATTTCGAAATCCTCTATTCATATGAATAAAATAGGCTCACAATAGCTATACACTACCGTGCAGAATAGTTGAGACTTTTTGCGCTCTGTGATTAATGTTGCCAGAATTTCAAAATGGTTGATATGCAAAACATTTGGATACTATACATGGGTACCCTGAGGGGTTGACTACACATGCCCAGGATGACCGCCCTTCAAGTTCAAATCTGCATATATTTCTAGTGTACAAACATATTAACTCAGTTTGTTCATGTTTCAGAATAGTTGAGACTTTTCTTGTTTTGGGCAGTAGCCACCCAGTATCTCACTTTAAAGTCTATATCCACCTCCTATGTTCATTTTTTAACAAAAATTTTACCATGGCGACTGCTTGCCTGCATCGCTGAGCTCTGTGTGCAGCAAGAAACATTCAAAGCATGAACAGCATATGGCATGCATATATGGAAACATGGCAATTATTAATTTTTGCTGCAGTTTTGCATCCATTGCCATCAACTCTGAAATGGGGGTAGGCATACTACTGGGTGGGGCTATTTGGTGTGTAACTTTGAGGTTTTGGCCTTGCTCTATTAGGGAGAAAAGTTGGCCCAACTGTGAATGTGCAATTATTTTGGATGGAATGAAGATGGAAGTTTGCAAGTGCTATAACTTTTGATTGGAAAGAGATATTGAAAAACGTTTTTGTCATATTAATTCTCTCTGTCTAATGTATGTTAGAGACTGTTCAATAACCAAATTTTCTTGCTGCAAACCCCAGTAAAATAAGCATAAAATATTTAGACACCATTGAAAAATTTGAAGTGCCATAACTTTTGATTGGAAAGAGATATTGAACTAATTTCTGTTTTAAATGAATCCTCATCATCTAATGTATATGATAGCATGTTCAAAAAAATTTTTTGTTTGTGTTGAAAAACTGGGTCAAATCGGCATACGGGATTTAGACATCACTAAACCGACCACAAAAATAGAATCTGCAGGTTGTCCTGATCATTTGAAGTGTTGAATGATTCAAATCAGCCCAGAAATGGTTGACTTATTTAGCTTCAAAGACACTCATCCAGATTGCCCATTTTTTGTATATTTATTGACCATCTTTTTATAGACCCCCCTTATCTCGGGCCAGGGGGTTTATTTGAGCAAACAAAAATTTTTCGTTGTAGCCCCAGCATCAAACCCCAACATACTCAAGCGGCATCAAAATTGGGCAAGGGACAAGAAATTGGGAAGCAAAAAAGTGCAGTGGACCCCCAGCCTACTGTTTCTCTATGTGTGAAAAGTCTCAACTATTCTGCACGGTAGTGTATAACCATGTATATAAACAAAAATAGAGATTGTGAAGGTGGAAATTGGCAAAGCTAAGCAAATTTTAACGATTTTTAGCTAACTTTCAGTTTTTCTCTCATTTGGATAATACACAACTGGTAACTGGGATAAGGGCCAAGTTTTCATACGTGACCCGATCTATTCCAATCGTTAAAATATTGCGTCACAATACCTAATGCCATCATGCACTCTCCACTGGAGAGATTGACGCAAATGTTTGTAGGGCAATACGTCTGCCGACTTTACATATGTATACATATATTTACGTATATGTGTATCGAGGGGGGGTGGGTTAATTCAAGGGGGGGGGGTAATTCGAGGAAAACCGGTATGCTTTCGCAGCTCTGCTTTCTATAACAATTTTATATCAAATTTATATCGTTCTCACATAGAAAGTGGGATTAAATAAAATGTATCGTGAATAGCATTCGAAAAATAACCCGTGATTTATATTTTCGAAAATCACAATAAATATAAATAACCTGTGATTTATATATATTTATATTTTTTCCAAATTCTGAGTGATATATTTATATATATTTTTTTAATTTTGAAAAAAATCACTGAGAAAATCACTCATACTTTATACATTGTGGTGCAATGATTGCACTTTATGACTAAAACATGCAATCTGTGCAAGAGAAATTTGCAGGGATTTTCTCCAGAAAATCTCTCTGTTCATGTAGAGCATTATTGGGTTAAAATTGTATTTGAAGCAGGTAAATATTGTTAGCCTACACACACTAGTTTTCACCCTGACTTTTTTGAAAACTGAAATGGCCAAAAATGGTGACATGTTTCCATCAAGTTTTCCACTATTGAATGCTATATGTCATATTTCCTCAAAATACCCCCTCCCTCAAAATACCCCCTGTTGAGAAATAACCCCCCTCAAAATAGGCACTATGAACTTATAAACCCCCCCTGTTGCGAAATACCCCCCTCAAAATGGGCACTATGAACTTATAACCCCCTTGAAATACCCCACCCCAATTTACTGAATAGAGAGCATAATGCGATTTGTGATCCAGGAAACGCAGAACACATGTTAAAAACAATGACTGTGTGATGTTAGAACTGGCTATATACTGTCTACATAGATATATAAGTCCATAGAGTGTTATAAATGGCAGTTTTTGTTGCATATTTCGACGTTTGGGTACATTTCAAACAACAATTTAGTAATGGGATTTGAAAAATTTCTGGCAAAATGATAACCCCCCCTCAAAATACCCCCTCTTTTGACCCCCTCAAAATTTCCACTCTGAAAAAATAACCCCCCAGGGGGTAATTTGAGGAAATACAGTATGTTCAGTTCTCACAAATGGCATGAATTGTGGTGGGGTGATGTTGGCAAATCACTAGTTTGATCACAACTCAAACTCAAATGGTGAGATCGCTATCAATTAGTTTTCATTTTGTATGTGACAAAAATGTAAACTGTTTTAGTAACTTTCATTTATGTCATCCTGCTATGAATTCAATGGTTATGTTTTAGGTATAAAGCATCTCTCTATCTTTTAACATACTTTTCTGAAGAAAAAAAACATGACTTTAAATAAAAAATACCAATTTGATGTGATCAAATTTTTCTACGATGATTGCAAGCTCAGTTTACCATTGTTGAAAACTGACGATGCTTAGTGACATGCACAATGTCTGCTGTTGTCAAATATTGGGAACAACTGTGGAAAACTGTCACCATGGTGTCACCAGAGCCACTAGTGTCATCACAATGTTACCAAAATGTAGCCATGTACCCAAAAATGAGTTTTCACAGCACATCAACAATGAAAAAGTGCTGAGCATGAGCACCTATTTAGTCAAACGTCCATTGCCACAACCAGGCGCATAGGTTGAGAGCTTTATATTTGCAGTGCAAAATATTTTTGAAGTTTTCATTGAGGTTGAACTAAAGGTTGAATTTTTCTGTGATATTTGCTTGATGTTGTCCCTTGTAAAATACTGTATAAATGAATACTGCTTGTGGAATGATAATAAATGGACTGTGGTATCTAAGAGTACATTTTTTGTGCTTGCAAATGGTAAATAAAGCCCAGAATATTGCTTGAAATTGAATTAAAGCACAAGTGATTTTTTGAGATTTTTTCGAGCTAAGAGTTATTTTTTCAGTAATTTAATTATATTTTCTGGAGACCTAGAGTGATTTATATATATTTATATTTTTTCCAATATTGGAGTGATATATTTATATATATTTACCAAAAAATCGGTGATTTTTTCGAATGCTAATCGTGAACCGAATGGAATCTGTCCATTCAAGTTAGACTTACCGTAAATGCTCTAATAATATGACAGTCTTACTATTTTTTTCAGCACATTTTTAGGTGTCGTACTATTGGAGATGTCGCATTATTAGAGAGTGTCGCATTATTGTTTTCATCAAATCAACAACTTCATTGTCCACATAACTCAAACATGAGCATGACTTAGTAAAGCAATAAACATCAACAATCGCCCATTAAATCGCCATTAAACATCAACCTTAACAAAACAATTGTCCAGAAGCGCGGAATCCACGGCTTCCGCAGATTGCGACACAGAGTTGGTCAAATACTGGTATTTTTGGAAAACGTAAACGTAAACGTAAATACCTTTTCCAAAATGAAAGTATAAATACTAAAACGTAAGGTATTTTTAAAATACCTGGGAAAGCGTAAAATAAAACGTAAACGTAAAAAAATTATTACCGTGTTTCATCTAATAGAAGGGGGCCCTTCTATTTTTCACCGACTTTCTGTTATGGAGACACCGTCTTTTGGAAGCTGCCCTTCTATTTTTTCGCCGGTTTTTCAATCAATTTTTCACGTTCTGTCAACGTTTTCCCAAGTGTTATGTCACAAAAAATTTATACTATGGCGATTCATCGAGTTGATTAAACATTTGATCTTCAAATAGCTCAAAATCAATCAACGGAAGCAGAGACGAAAAAGGGTCCAAAATTCTGGCAGTGACACTGAGTGACAGGCATTTTTGAGGCAGTGACTAGTGATGTAAAGGCACCGGGGCACCGGTGCCCCGGTGCTGGGCACCGAAGGGCACCAGCACCAAAGGGCACCAGCACCGGTGCTGGTGCGGTGCCATTGCAATCTTCAGGGGTGCCATGCCGGTGCCGGTGCCATTTTTTTCAGAATAGCACCAGTGCCGGTGCGGTGCGGTGCCATTTTTTTGCCGGTGCCAAAGGTGCTAGCACCAGGGCCAAAGTAAAAAGCACCGGGAAAGGCACCGGCCAAGGCTTCATGTGCTGTGTAATTTTGTCCATAGTATGTGCTTATTCATATTTCAAAAAACAGCGATATATTTACCCAACCGTTTTTGCCTATTTTGTAAACCTCCCATCAAATAAATATACCTACTGTGAAATCTATTATACCCGATACGTGATCTGATGAGCGAATCTAAAATTTTGTTGAATTTTAAATCATTTTTATTTTTTGTATTTATCTTAAGGGTCGTTCACACGGTTTCTGTGCCGACAAAAAAATTGTATTAGAAAGTTGTATAATTCTGGAATTAAGTGCCATATCTGCAAGAAAAGGCGGTGAAGTGTGCTCACTACTTGAGTGTACACATATGCCAATTTGCAGATAATTTGAGCATGTCGTTCAAGAATTATAGGCATTTGTAAATGAATTTTAGTTGTTGGTTCGGTTTTTGTTTTGAAACCGAACCGACAACTGAAATTCATCTTCAAATGCTTATAAGTCTTGAACGATAGGTTCAAATTATGTGCAAATTGGCATGTGTGTAAACTTAAGTAGTGAGTATACTTCACTGGCTTTTCCCGCAGATATGGAACTTTATTCCGGAATTATGGAACTTTCTAACCCAATTTTTTTGTCGGCACAGGAAACCGTGTGAACGACCCTTTACTTGTTTGTTCAAAATTTGTTGTCAGTTTATGACAGAGATAGTTCCATTCTCTGTACAGCAACGACTCCGATCAGTAGACAATAGTGGCTATGGACATTGCAGTGAATTAAATATTTTATCTTTCATTTGTAATCATTGTAATTGCTTCATAAAAATGATTGCCACATCATTCTGATCATTTTAAGTGCTCAACCATCAAAATTGGTTAAAAATTCATGGAAATATGCACTTCCAAAGGTGAGACCACTGAGAAACTGCCCGATATTTACTTCAGTTAATCAAGATGTCCAAAACAGCAGAGTTGCGAAAGTGTATTTACACTCACCCGAAATACCCGGGTAAATGGGTATTTATATTTACACTTACACTTACACTTTCATAAAATACCCATACACTTTTTTTACACTTTCCTGGGCAAAATACCCGGGTACAGAAAGTGTATTTTTTCGTTCAGATGGCCCTGTTTTATGCTTTTGAGAAAGCATAAAATAGGGTCATGTACGAAAAATGCATTGAATGTAGAAAATATGGCAAATGTACATACTAGCCTTTGATCTGCAACCTTTGATCAGTACTCATGGTATTCTACAGTTTCATCATACTTTTGTAAAAAGGACAAGATCAATGGAAATTAACCAGCTGGACACAAAGTCAATTTTTGCATTGACATTTGCTGCATGTCCATTCTTGCATTTAAACAGTGTGTATCGCATTGCTTAATCAGTAACAATGACGTAGCCAGGGGGGGGGCGGGGGGGGGGGGCGGAAATGTGCCAGAAATGGCATTTCCAGAAGACGATTTTGTCGCAGTTTGAAAAAAATTTGCGCGCAAGCGCTCAGTTGACCAGTATCCGCGGCCTCAAACCCAGTAGAAAACCCCAAATTCCTATCCGTGTCGCTGTATATGCCTGTAAGATACAGGCATATACAGCTGTTTTGGCGCCAATGCCAACGCCAATGGCGCCATGGCGCCATTCCCTTACTGTCTCTTACAGTTGCTACTGATGATGACCCAGCTCAGATGTGCTAGTCTAGCAAAATGGGTCGAAACTAGCAAATTTCTTGGTTTAATTTGCTTGCGCGATTTACGAATTCTAATGATGGAATTTGCCTAAAAAATCGTGCCCTGAACCGCCACTCAATAAATGTGGCGGTGATTGTCACCGCGATGACACCTCATTTTGTGGCGGTGAATGTGGCGGTGATTGTCACCGCGATGACACCTCATTTTGTGGCGGTGACATCCAAAAAGCAAGCGGTGACAATCACTGTGTCACCGCCACATTTTTCGTCACTGAACGGAAGCCACTAAATAACAGCATCCCTTGACTTTTTTAATAAGCATTTGGCACAATTCGAGTTTGGGAAGTAATACGTAATACCCTGCACAGAGGTGGGGTCTAACTATAGAATAATTTGAATATTGAATATACCTATTTTGAAAATATGGCTTCTGTGGAGGAAAAGTGTGCGCTTTTTTTAAAGTTGTCGGAAATTTATGACGGAAATTACATTTTGCCAAAAAAAAATTGGGTGTCACAACGTTTTTTACGTTTTCTCTGGTACCCGGGTATTTCGGCCAGGAAAACGTAACAAAACGTAACGGTATTTTATGAAAACGTAAATAAACATAAGTATAAATACCCGAATAACCGGGTATTTCGGGTAAACGTAAATACGTTTTTGCAACTCTGTTGCGACATCATTACGCTGCTTTTATTTTTTTTCTCGGGTGTCGCACTATTGAAGAGTGTCGTATTATTGGAGAGTGTCGGATTATTTTCACACAACGTACCCAAACCTGTCGCACTATTGGAGATGTCGTATTATTGGAGACCTGTTGTATTATTAGAGCATTTACGGTAAAAAGACATAAGTGAGTGGTAACCAAGGACCGAATCACTGACTCGTTTCATGTCCGCCAATTTTACCCAGTATATTGCATATTTTAATATAAAAATATGTGTTGTCAAGCACAGATAGAGAAGTATTATATCCAGCTGATGACCAGGTAAAATAGCTGATGATGATTACGAAAGTCACTACCTACCAGAAGAAATATGGTAAATATAAAAGAATCAGAGCCAATTCCACAGCATATCTGCTTGTATACTATATTTACATTTCTCACTTCTCATTTTGACTGGAACAATGATGAAAAGTAATGGTATGTCTATATCCTTCAAACATAAGTGTACCATAAATACCGTATATCCTCGAATAAGTCCCCCGGGGCGTTATTTTTTTGTCAGCGTTTTTGAGGGAGGAGTTATTCAAGGGTGGGGAGTTATTCAAGTGGGGGAGTTATTTTTTCCTCATAACTTTGAGGAAAACTTGCAGGTAGGTAGGTGTGTATACACTGCGTAGAATACACACTGTGCATCTGCTTTCGTTGCAGTATGCTTACATCCTTTGTATTTTTTGTCTCACACACTGCACTGCATTTGCATTTCGTTTTTTTTCACTTATTCAAGAGGGGTCTTATTCGAGGATATCAAAGTTGTTAAAAGGTACGTACGTTCACTCGAAAAATACGCGTACGCGCGTACGCGGTAAATACATTTACATTAGTGATGGAAAAACGCTTGGCGCTAAAACGTTCTGGCGCCATTGGCGCTTGGCGCCGCGATCTGAGAAAGCGCCATGGCGCTTTTGGCGCTTTGCGCCATTTTCCGGTGGCGCTATTGGCGCCTGGCGCCAGCTATTAATTGGCGTCAAAAAAGCGCCAACCATAACGATAAAAATTTTTAAAATACCGGGACATGTATACATTGATATTTGAAGATTTGTTGATGATGGTATGGTAATTTAGTAAACATTTATTTTGAAAAAGATCTCTGTATTGTTGATATGTTTTGTAATTATCATTTTCTTTTACCGTTGTATTTTTACTTTTTACAATAAATTTTATGGTTATGGTTAGGGTGTCAAAAAATTTTTTTTACGGAAAACGGAAAACGGAAAGGTAAAATTTTTTCACTTCACGGAAAACGGAAAACGGAAAGGTAAAAAAAAATTTTCTGCCGGAAAACGGAAAACGGAAAGGTAAAAAAATTTCACTCCGCGGAAAACGGAAAACGGAAAGGTAAAAAAAAATTGTCGGCCGGAAAACAAAAAACGGAAAAATGAAATGCCGGAAAATGGAAAACGGAAAGCAAAATTTTCACGGAAATGGAAAAAAAATAAAGTGAAATTAGCACGGTAATAGACAAATTTGCAGAAGGAAAACCTGCATGCAGGTTTGCCTGTTTGGCTTTGATTGTGGTAGCTGTACATTCTGCAACTATGGATCATGCCTGTAACTTCACTTGTAGTTCAAGCTTAACTGAACCAACAAAAAATCATCAAAAAGTAGCCATAGTGGCCATAGGAAAGGAAACACTATGACAATTTCACAGTCTAGAAGCAGTGGGAATCACTGATGACCCCTATGCAATTGATGACAACATTGCAGAGGAGATGATAATAAATAGCATAAAATTCAACGACAACAACAAACAATACTATATTGACTGGCCGTATAAAGAGAGTATCAGTGACCTGCCCACGGGAAAAGCAGAAGCCTTGGTGCAGTTTAAATCACTGATAAGAAGATTCAACAAAGATCCAAACTTATTTGAACAATACTGGAAAGTTTTGGACAACCAACTAGAAAAGGGAATAATTGAGATCTGTGACGACAAAACAGACAACAAGGGGATTCATTACCTGCCACACCAGCCAGTAATCACGCCATCCAAATCGACATCATGCAGAATCGTGTACAATGGGTCAGCAGGTAAGCCCAGTTTCAACGAGTGCCTTTTTAGAGGACCAATTACAACACCATTAGCACTGGGCCTACTCCTGAAGTTCAGGGCAGGCAATCTAGCATTAATTGCCGATATTGAAAAGGCATTTTTGCAAATAGGATTGCATGACCAAGCTAGAGACTACACACGATTTTTCTGGCTGAAAGATGCCTCAAAACCAGTAACTGAAAATAACTTAATAGTACTTCGTTTTAAATGCGTACTGTTTGGACTTGTCTGCAGCCCAGCAATTTTGGGAGCAGTCATAAAATACCATTTAAATGTGACAATAAACAACATGAATGAATATGAAGAAAATGAAGGGGAACAAAACCAGTTGGCGATGATAATAAACAACATTTACGTCGATAACTTCATCATGAGTGTCACAAATGAAGTTGAAGCTTTAGAACTGTATTACAAAGTCAAAGCTTTATTTAACCAATGTTCTATGAACATGAGGGAATGGCTGTCAAACTCCAGATCAGTCATGAATGAAATAGCAGAAAACGACAGGAGTCCAAAGGTGAATAAAATTGTCGCAGTAATGGGCATGAAGTAAAATCACCGAATGGACATGCTGGCAATATCAACACCAAAATTGCAAATTGACAGCATCACAACACCAACCAGACGAAACTTGAATAAATTATTGGTGTCAGCATATGACCCAATTGGGTTCACAGCACCTGTTTCACTGACCCTGAAATCACAGTTGTCAATGCTGCTCCAAGAGACAAAAACAACACAATGGGCTGAGCCAATTGAAGATAAATACAGATTGGAAAAACAATGGAAAAATGCCAGAAAACTGAAAATCGAGCCAGAAAATGGAAAAATGGCCTGGTAAAACGGAAATGGAAAGGTAAAAATTTTTCAGCCGGAAAACGGAAAAATGGGCCGGAAAAACGGAAACGGAAAGGTAAACAATTTTCAGCTGCCGGAAAACGGAAAATGTGAAGGTAACAATTTTTCGGCTGTTGGAAAACGGAAAACGGAAAGGTAAAATTTTTTCGGCTGCCGGAAAACGGAAAACGGAAATGTAAAAAAATTTCCTGCGGAAAGGCGGAAACGGAAAACGGAAACGGAAATTTGACACCCTAGTTATGGTAAATCAGAGTTGTGAAAAACAGGATAAAATCTAAAAACACAAATAAGTCCTCTCTCTCTAATGACTCCCCCTGTTTTTCGAGTGAGAAACATAGATACCGAGTAAGTAATTTTTAACATTGGATGACTCCTCCAGTTAACCAAGTAGGGCACAAAAACACC
Source organism: Sphaerolaimus hirsutus (assembly GCA_964036195.1). Lineage (NCBI taxonomy): Eukaryota > Metazoa > Nematoda > Chromadorea > Monhysterida > Sphaerolaimidae > Sphaerolaimus > Sphaerolaimus hirsutus. The sequence goes on along the minus strand of CAXIWS010000566.1, from coordinate 55,647 downwards.
CCCCCCCCCTTGAATAGCTCTACAATAGGAAATGGGACAAAAAACTCTCTTCATATGAAAAATATGCTGCAGTTTGATCATAGTTGCTAAAACCTAGAAAGAAATCATAGTTGCTGAAACGTATTTATGTTTACTCAAAAAGTATTACCTATACTCCAGTACTGAGTAAATACATTTACGTATACTTTGAAGAAGTACCTGTGCTTGCTTTTACGTATACTTTTTGAAAGTACTCGAGTACGGAAAACGTATTTCACATAGGTTCTGTTATAGGCTTTCTCAAGGGATAGTTGGGGGAAAAGGGAGAAAAAAAGCGAAAAATAGGGTAAAAATTCTAAAAATAGCTTAAAATGGCAAATAACACATCAACAAGTGAATTTGAAGGTTAAAATCAACAAAAAGATACGAAAATGGTTATTTTGAGTGAAAAATGGGGCAAAATTTTTCAAATCCTCACTTTTACATTTTCTGGGCGGAAAAGTTTTTTACTCATCTTTACTCATGAGTAAATGTAAAAAAAATTTTCTATACATTTTCTGTACTCAGGGTGTGAGTAAAAATAAATACTTGACGTTCACATAGACTTTGAAAAAAGTTCAGTACTTTTAACAACTGTAAGAAATATGCTTCATTGCAATGGTTAATTGAATGTTTCCTACAAATGGCTTGTAACTGCATAAATACATCAGTTTACATGAAAGTTTACCAATTAAGTCAACTGATAAATCAGGTTTGGATGCATTTGAGTTTACTGGAAAAAGTTATTATTACACTCAGTCAACTAGTTGTTGAACATATGATTCCTGAAACGTTAAAAGTTTATTTATGAGTTCACTATCTTTTTAGTTGGTAAAGTTATTTTTAGTTTACTGGCAGTAAACTAGTGTGCACAATGCTTTAGTAGTTAGTTCAAACAACATAACACCAAAACATCGGCGATATGGATACATATTTATGACATTTACTTCAGATCTATGTACCTATGGTACTGATTATTCTGCAAAATAATTTGCAGAATTTTTTTGGCACTGGCGCTATTGGCGCTTGGCGCCATTGTCGTCAGGCGCCATTGGCGCTTGGCGCCGAGGTCCAGAAAAGCGCCATGGCGCTTTTGGTGCTTGGCACCATTTTGCTCTGGCGCCATTGGCGCTTGGTGCCAAAACCTTGGCGCTTTTTCCATCACTAATTTACATACAGTTTTAAAAAAAATACCGTACGCACTTGTACGCATACATTTTCAAAGCAGACGCGTACAGAAAATGTATTTTAGAATTCCAGTGATTTACTGGATTTGCATGAATTAGTGTTGTATTTTTGTTGCCGCTATTCTTGCTATTTTTGTCTCCTAGAATAAAGAGACCCTGAAAACTATGTTATCTATCATTTTCTTAAGACAGCGTTCACACTGTGAAACTGTGATTACAAAAAATGCGATTTTTCAGCCATTGTTGTGTGATACATTTGAAATATTTTTCATGTGTGAAGCCTCAATCGATCATGACTTGATCAGCCCCACTGCCTGAGACAAACATAAAATTATATATATTGTGTGTTCATGCACACTAGATCACACTTTTTTCTTGTTGTCAGAGGTAGTTGCTGATTTGTTGTCACCAGCCCATTTAACGACGCCGCCGACAACGCCTGTTGAACAAATACAGCTTACAGATAAGATACATAAGGGGAACAAATCTGCTCAGAGACACAGCAAAATATGCAGCATGGGAATGCCTGTCAAGTCGAGTTCCAGGTAAGAAAACATCTCGGCAACATGAAAGAGAGTGTTACAACAACATCTCTCCGATCTGCCCGGACACACTGACAGTGAAAGAAATTGAATGGTTTCTATTCAGACACAGTGTTTTGTCAAAAATAGATCATCTAGGTCTGAAAAGGGGTGTTATGTGCTGGATGTCATGCCCCCTCTGCCACAGCAGGGGGGGTGGATTTGTGGTTAACAAACAAACACATTCTGGAGACTTGCCCACATGACACAACTAAGATCTGGAGGCAAACACTGGTAAACATGCTGAAAGCAGACTGCTGTGAGAACAACTGTTGGGAACATGCAAGCAAAAATCTGAGCTCTACTTAATCATCCTCAGTCTGTCGGTATACTCAGGCGACAGTGAGTAAATTGCTGTGCAAATTTGAGGAATACCTAGATGGCTTTGCGAACCAGTTTCATGTATAAACGTTTCCTCTGGCAGGAATTTAGGTTGTTTTTTTTTAAACCTTCAACCTTGTGTAGTAAACCATTGTATGACTGACCACTAACAAACTCATAACCTCTCTTAGGCTCTTGGCATGGAGAGTGCAAGTGGAATAGGACGCCGATGACACTTTCTGGCAGCACTTGATACACTGATTCTACATTTGATCTCAATGATTCTACGTGTACGCAATGTGTGAAGCTTTTGAATTATAAATGTTTATGCCTTTTACTGTTATGAGTAACTGTTATATGACTTTTAATAGGGGGATTGAGGGGTCACTTGAAAAATTGTGAGCTCTCGTCCCCATCGCAGACATTACATGTTGCATATAGTTCTCATATTTCTCAGTATGTTTTTGGTTGTTGGTGCTTGGACTCTTTGGTGCTAAGTTGCAGTGTTTTAAGCGCTGGTGACTTATTTTTGGTATTACCCTTTTGACGCGCGCCGGCAAAGCGGTAATAAAGTTGATTTGATTTGATTTGACAGTGACAGCCTCTGACAACAAAAAAAGTGTGATCTAGTGTGCATGAACACACAATGTATATAATTTGATGTTTGTCTAAGGCAGTGGGGCTGATCAAGTTATGATCAATTGAGGCTTCACACATGTAAAATATTTCATATGCATCCAACAAAAATGGCTGAAAGATTGCATTTTTTGTCATCACAGTTTCATAGTGTGAAACGCGCCTAAACAAAAACATATGTTGTGCTGTACAGGTATGAAAAGTGCCCACTTGACACCCACTTGAAAAAGTATTGACGCCTAACAAAAGGTGTAGCGTCAGGAATGACGAAAAGTAGTTGTTTCTAAGCTCGCAAGAAAAGTACACAAATTTACGCGTACGTACGAGTAAAAAAAAGTATTTCATGTTTTCAATACTTTGTGGTGAGTAAAAAAAAACTTTACGTTTACATATACTTTGAAAAAAGTTCAGTAATTCTAACAACTCTGGAGGATATACGGTACTTAAATGAGTCACCCTTGAGCAAATTTCTACACTTCAATCAGGCTGGCCGCATGTGAAACGTGTGAAACACGCTCTCGAAGCATTTCAAATTTCCGGTTTCGCATTGCCATTTTGAATTTTCATGTACATAAAAAATTATTGACAAAGTTCACAAAACAACAGAGTTGTTAGAATTACTGAACTTTTTTAAAAGTATATGTAAACCTAAAGTTTTTTTTACCCACCGCAAAGTACAGAAAACGTAAAATACTTTTTTTACTCGTACATATCCGTAAATGTGGGTACTTTTTTGTGAGTGTAGAAACGACTACTTTTCCTCATAGAATGTGTAAAAGTGGGCATTTTTTCATACGTGTACAGCACAACGTATGTTGTTCTAACAAATTATATAGTTTTCAATGTCTCTTTTTCTAGGAGATAAAAATCATCGTTCTCCCGACTCGGTTACCGCATCCATTGTCTCCACAACCATTTCGATTTGGTTGCGAATTTTGAAATTTTTAAAGGAACTACCCCCGCATATCTAAAATATTCAATGGAACCACTTGTGTAAATACATAGCAGTGTAGTTACTTTAAAAATATGTCCCACATTGAATTTTCATAAATACATTTTCAGTACGCGTACGCTTTGGAAGTGTATGCCTACAAGTGCGTACGGTATTTTTTTGAAAAGTATATGTAAACTTATTTACCGCGTACTCGCGTACGCGTATTTTTCGAGTAAACGTACGTACCTTTTAACAACTCTGCAAAACAATTGATTTTATGGCTTTTAAAAATGCGTTTCACCAGCGGCCAGCCTGTCGTCAATGCGCGTGCGCACACAAGTTTACCATAGCTGTTAAAACGTATTTGTGTTTACTCAAAAAATACGTATACTCGACCTCGAGTACTGAGTGAATACGTTTATGTATACTTTGAGAAAAGTACCTGTGCTCGCTTTTACCAATACTTTTTGAAAGTACTCGAGTACAGAAAACGTATCTCAGATAGCTTTTGTTATAGACTTTTTCAAGGGATAGATGGGGGAAAGGGCGAAAAATAGGGAATTTTTTTCCGAAAAATAGCTCAAAATGGCAAATAACACATGAACTAGTGAATTTGAAGGTTAAAATGGTCAAAAAGGTACGAAAATTAGTGATTTTGACTGAAAATTGTGGCAAAATTCCTTGAAAATACTCACTTTTACGTTTTCTGGGTGGAAAAGTATTTTACTATGTTTACTGATGTGTAAAAGTAAAAAAATACACTTTAAACTTTCTTTATTCAGGGTTTGAGCAAAAATCAATAATTTACGTTTATGTATACTTTGAAAAAAGTGCAGTACTTTGAACAACTCTGTAGTTTAGTACAAGATCTTTGTAAACTCATAAATCTGCTTTGAATGCATTTGAGTTTACTGGAATGAGTTTTTCTTAATTCCCATCAACTGCAGTTCACGGACACCTCATTCTGGTAAACTCAAATGCATTCAAAGCTGATTTATGAGTTTACCAGAATCAGGCGGTAAACTAACGTGTGCCGCGCCAATGGTTTTATGCAGTTTGTATGCAAATTATGAGCTTATGTAATGAATAACAATAATTATGGAGAGAAGAGAGCTTAAAGTCAAAACAACCTTACAAAAAATGACTCCCTTGTAACTTGTTTGAGAATAAACAGTAAGTACCTCTATATTTGGAATATTCTTGTGAAAGCTTTGTTTTGTTATTACTGTTTGTCAGTGGCATCAAGCGATGGAATGGCACCATGACTCCGCAGTGGCATCAGTTCATGGCACCAAAGCACATTGGCACATTTTCCCTGGCAGCTCTGCTACCCAGCACCCTTTTTTTGTGAATATCACCACGGTATACACGGCGGACATCACACTTGGTATGGATAACTACCATAAACCGTCTGAGTAATAAACAAAAAATTGTACAATTTTCCATCATAACAGGTATTTCGTTTTTACTATAGAATGGTTCATTACGAAAGAAATTTTAAAGAAATTTTATTCATTTATTTATGGTAGGATTCTGCGCATACTTTGTGTTCCGCCGAGTATACTATTGGCATTCGGCACCATTTTTTCCGGTCACGTTTCAATCACTAATGCCATCACATAAACAACGTGTCATCAATCATGTAGGAAACCTGACTTGCATCCATGGAGACAAAACCATGGCACGTTCCTTACATTGAATGTTCACTAGGGCAAACGATACCGTGTGTCACAACTGCAGAGCTGTTAGAAATACTAAACTTTCTGCAAAGTATACGTTAACGTAAAATACCTAAATATTTTTTACTCATTCCCTGAGTATAGAAGACATGAAGTATTTTTTTACTTTTACTGAGTAAACATACGATAGGAGTCACATACCCACAGGAGTCTTTGAGCTGGCGAAACCCCCCCCCCCCTTGAAATACCCCCGTCTTTAAATATGCACATCATGTATGCAATGTACATGATGTACCGTATTACCTCGAAATACCCCCAGGGGGTTTATTCGAGGGGGGTCTATTATTTCGCCAGAAATTTTCGGAAATTCCCTATATACCTGTATACCAGAAAGGCCGTCGGCAATGCATGATTGCATGGTGAAAGTACCATCAAATGAAAATACTCGACCAGACGCGTGCACCAGATGCGCGCAGCGCGCCGCAACATATTGTTACATATTTTGCAACAGGCACCAGCATGTGAAAATTCGGTCCCTTTGTGGATTTCATCCAACTTGAGTGCCAAATATCTTTTTTCTGCATTGCATAGTGCCCAAGCACTATGCATGGAACTTTTTGCAGTGTATAATGCCCCGGGCACTATGATTGGGGGAGGGGGGCCTTATACACAGAGAAATATGGTAGTGATGGACGTTGATATATCCAAATATACCCTACTTGGACACGTTGATTAGCGGTTTTGGGTGTATAAAACTGTACTCTTTACTATGAATTTCTGATGAAATAATACCCCCCCTCTTGAATAAGCCCCCCTCGAAATACCCCCACCCTCAAAATTTCCACTACCCCCACCCTCAAAAATTAAACCCCTGGGGAATTTCGAGGAAATACAACACTGAAGAATGCTTAGAGACATTCATCTACAAATTGAGATGTTGAAAGCACTAACCGATATCCACCTCATGTCGAAAAATTATCCAACAAGCTTCAGTTGTTTTCGAAATATAAATAAAAGAAAATAAAAGTTTCGCTATTTGTCGTCAATTCCAACGAGAAATGTTGTCGACAAATAGCGAAATTTTTTATTTTGATTTATAACTTTAGAACCACTGGACCGTTTTGGGTAATTTTTGGGCACAATGTAGACATCGGTTAGTGCTTTCAACATCTCAATTTGGCGATGGATATCTCTAAGTGTTCAAGAGTAAATGTAATTTGTCGCTTCAGCTCCTATTTGTCGTTGTGCTGCGACTATGGCGTCAACGTGAAATTGATTTGTCGGCAGACCATTTTTCATCCAACGTTTTTTTATTCATTTAATTCTAATTTAGCATTTCGCACATCATGATATTCGCGAAAAATTGAATATTGAACATGAATTTTGAAGGAAAAACTTGATAACATAAAAATGAGTTTTTCAGTGACGTATTATTTGTCGCATCACCTCTTATTTGTCGTTAGGTAAAAAATCTGCTGTAAATCCACATTCACGCCGAGTTCTAATGACATAAATATGAGACGTTTTGTCTATCACCATGGAGAATCTCTATGTAGAACATATTTATGGCCTTTATGTCTATCGAATAAATAATATATGGCAGTGGAAAACATCATCATATTTATTACGATCGACCTTGCAAATGATATTTGTTATATCAGGTGTCAGTCCCAATCCGTGTAAAGTCAAATGTCAAATGTAGTGACAACTGTCATACAAATTTGTCAATTGTCATGCCAAATGTTTTAGTAATAAAGTCAAAATTTTAGTAATAAAGTATTCTCTATTGATGTTTTTATTGATATTTGTCATGACACTTGATTTTACACTTTACAGGACTTGTGAAATCCCCCATAAATGTCAAAAAGCCATGTAAAAGACACTGTAAAATTCCAAATGCCATGTAGAAGACCAAGTGTCAAATGTCATGCAAAGCATTAAAAATCGCAAAAAAACTCTTTTGTTGAGATTTCATCTGAGCTGAGATGATATTCAATTTATTTCTTTGTAAATCGCCAATTTTTGAAAGGCTTGTGTCAAGATTTCCCATGAATAGTGATGTAAAAGCGCATGGCGCTGGCGCTGGCGCCAAAGCAAAAAGCGACATGGTCTTTTTGGCGCTTGGTGCTATTTTGATGTATTGTCATTGGCGCTTGGCGCCATGCCAATGAAAGCGTCATGGCGCTTTTGGCGCTTGGCGCTGTTTTGACTGGCGCCAGGAACAAAATGCCTGACGATGGCGCTTGGTGCTAGCCAGGCTGTCCGGGCCGGAAACGCGTAGTGTTTCCAGCGCGTTTATTGCTGCGCGCCCGCCGATATCACAAGCGCTTTAAGGGCTGCGCACTAAAGTGTTTGCGGGGGGGAAACCCTTTAGCGAGCGTGGTTCCCGGACCGCAGTCGCGCAGCGCATGTGCCACTTGCGCGCTTGTGGGGGGGGAGACGCTTTAAGCGCACGTGTCTCCCGTCTTGGAATCGCGTGCGCATAAAACTGGCTGCGTGTTTGCAGCTGGGAATCGCTTTAACGATCAATGGCAATTTGTTATTGATCGTTCAAGTTTTTTTGTATGTTTATATTTTTGCGTGCTGCACAGACTGGAGGTCAACTGCATTTTACCGGCATGAATTATTTTTGATCTACATGAACTGTAGTTGATGAACATAAACTAGGTACATAAACTTAGATTCGGGTAAACTAAGGTATTGTTCAACTCTGATAAATGATGAGTTTACTAAACTGTGCATTTTCCGGCAGTAGACTAGTGTGCGCAGCGCAAAAACAGGCAGATTTACTCTGGCAAAAAAAAACAATCAGATCGCATGCCTACTTAATCTGAGCAAATCGATATTGCGTGACGTGAGAACAAAGCGAAAACCGCTGCAATAAAACAAAATGCAGGGTGGCTTAGTTTGCGTGCAAATTATAAATCATGATAATGAGTGATAACGTTCTAATTTGAGTCAACTTCATTTAAGTCACCCTGTATTCCCTTTGCAGAATGTGTATGGGGTTATTAAGAGCAACTGATCGGAAATAGGTAATCACTGTAGTACATGTTTAGGTATACTTGCTGGACCGCAAAGTATGTGCAGCATCCTACCATAATTTACTGAATAAAATTCTGCGATAAATTTGTCAATTAATTACTGAATAGTAGAAACAAAACATTATGATGAAAAATGTCAAATTTTTGATCCATTATTCAGATGGGTTATGGTAGGTTTCTATACTAAGTGTGATGTCCGCCAAGTATACCTAATTCGTTTTTCCTGGAAAAAAATCAAGGACAATACTTGTCGCTTTTTTAGGGGAACTATCAATAAATGTGTGTTTTCATTTCACATAACTTTTAGCGGAATTGGCTCCTGGTCCGCGAAGTTTACAATGTGTTGCTGAAAAATTAGGGCTTTTGTTGTGTGGGAAAGTGCCGAAAATGATGCTCAATGAACGTGAAAAATCAGCGCTGAATGATAGAACACAAAAAACACATGAGCGATGGAAAATGGAATGTGATGAAAAACAAAACAATTTTTTGCTGTTCTTTATTTATGTAGAATATGGTACAGATTTGATTTTTAAGTTTGTAGTATGTGGTGCCATTGAACCACATTCTTATTGGATTGCAGATAATGTTAGACAATGGAGTCATAGAGTGCGTTATTTCTTAGCCTATGTAAATACTCCGCGCTGCGCGCAAACTGCGATCACGGTTGATTGTATAGAAATTATTGGTATACAAATTGTATAAAAATTATTGAAACATGAAAAACTTTCAAGTGAATATTTTTTCATTACTTTGCAAAAAGTTGCATGCAGTAGGTGTTGTTAGCTAGTTAAAAGTGTAAGGTTACAATTATTGATACACAATGGTTTGCCTACCATATTTCCTCAAAATACCCCCCCTCGAGATACCCCCCTCGTTTGACCCCCCCCCCCCTCTCGAGACCACTATGAAACAATAACCCCCCCCCTCGAAATACCCCCCCAAATTGAGTGTAAAGAGAACGTACATGACAAATACTGCAGTTTGTGTTCTGCGTAGTGCAGAACACACGTTAAAACAGTGTCGGAATTACGTTAGAACAGTGTTTATACCATCTACGTACTAATATTAGTCTACAGAACCTTATAAATGGCGGTTTTTGTTGCATTTTTCGACGTCTGCGTACGTTTCAGATGACAATTTCGTACTTGGTTTTCAAAAAAGTTATTGCGAAATAATACCCCCCCCCCTCGAAATACCCCCCCCCCCTCGTTAAACCCCTCCCCCTCTCGGGAGCAGTATGAAACAATCACCCCCCGGGGGTATTTCGAGGAAATACGGTACTATAAAATAAGTATGAATTTTTATACAATTTTACAAAAAAATTTACAAAAATTCAGATTTTTCTACAATTTTGAAATTTGTTTTTAAATTTTGAATTTTTCCATTTTATTTTTTATTTTATTTATTTTTTCTGAGATTTTGCCAACCGTGGCTGCAATACTCCGCAATCATTTCAATTACCACGTTAATCCATATTTATGTGTTTCCAGTGTGCACTAGGGTAGGGAATTTCAAACCAACCTTTCGGTTCCAATTCTCAGTTCCTCAAAATTTTCAGTTAGGGTATCGGCTCTCGGTATCTCAAATTTTTTGGGTATCGATTCTGATTCGGTTTTTTCAGGTTTCAAATTAGGTAAAATTTTGGTTCTGAGTTTATCAATTATCGGGTATCAGGTTGAAAAAACCTTGGAAAAATATGCTTGGAACATTGGTTCGTTTTGATTCGGGTCGGTTCGGGTTCCCAACCCTAGTGTGGACAGTGGCGGCGCGTGTCAAAGCCGCGACAAATAGACAGAGCTAAGCGGCGAATAAATACAAGATGGGAATGCACATTCAGTCAAAAATACAAAATAGAATGGCGCCATTCTATTAGAAGAAATACGGTATTCATAAATATGATATCGCTTCATGGGATATTATGGGGTTTCAAAACAATGTTGAGCCACCCTGTAATAAATAGGTGAAGAACAGCAGAGCCTAGTCGATAAATATAAATGTTGCCTAAAAGGTGTTAAAATCAATTTTAGTGCTTTTCCATCGCAACTGGGGGATGCCGTGAATTAACACAGACTTTGACTGATACGATCCGATGAGTATCGACAGATCATTGCCCATCTTAATAATAATAAAAAATTTGAAGCCCTTACTTCTAAAAAAACAATAGGTAACTTCACACAACAATTTCAAGAAAATGGCATTATAAGTTCAGTAGGAAATCAAGTGCAGAGTATCAAGTTTGCCTAGTATACATATATAGGTATTCACGCAGACAATGAAAGTTACTTGAAAAACTTGTGATTGATGGACTACAGATTTTGTTGCCTAAATTTTGTGGGTTTAAAAACAATCTGAAACTCTTGGCTGGATTCTAAACTTTTGAAGTCAACTTTTAGAAGATGTACCTACATGTAATTCATTGTACCAAATTCGTATTTTAGGAAAAATCGATTTACAGCAAATAGAAGGGCGCTGTCCATTTCTCACAACGCGCTTCCCAGCGCGTTTATATTTTATTAAAGCGCTTGCGCTCATGGAACCTCTTTAACAGAGGGTTTCCAGAGTGCAAACACTTTAGCGTGTGCACGCCTGCGCGTCGATAATTCGGGAGTCGCTTTAGCGACGTGTTTATGCGCGCTTGCATTTGTGTGCATGCATGAGCCCAGCGCGCTTGCGTGTTAGGAAACTCTTTAAGGCCACGCGTAACGCGTTTATGCCTTAAAGGGTTTCCGTCGCGGCCAGCCTGGTGCTAGCGCCAAAGCAGAAAGTGCCATGGCGCTTCTGGCGCTTGTCGCCATTTTGCTCTGGCGCCATTGGCGCTTGGCGCTGGGAGTTCGAGAAGCGCAATGGCGTTTTGGCGCTTGGCGCTAAAGTTCTGTCGTTTTTTACATCACTACTCATCATAAAACAATGAAGCATATAACACACGACAAATAAATTGCCATCGAATCCATAACAATCAAATTGATAACATCAGTGACAACGCGAATAACGAAGGCCTACAGCGAAAAGTCTAACAACGCAGAAGTTGCCTGGCGACTCGATCATAATCCATATTGTAAAACAAAAAGGTTTTGACACATCAATTATCTGCAATTAGCATTTGAAAAAATCACTTATTTTTTGGAAAATATATATAAATATATTACTCCATGTTTGGAAAAAAAATATATATACATATATATATATATCACTCTAGGTCTTCAGAAAATAAAATTAAATTACTGAAAAAATAACTCTAGGCTCAAAAAAAATCTCAAAAAATCACTCACGCTTAATTTCAATTCCAGCTGATATTGTGGGCTTTATTTACTATTTGCAAGCACAAAAAATGTACTTTAATATCCCCCAATCCATAAATTATCATTTCACAAGTACTATTCATTCAATACAATAAATAAGCTGAGCAAGTTTAGTGCAAAATCACCCCCTTTGTCTTTTACTCACCGCCTGAGTACAGAAAACGTAAAGTAAAATTTTTTACTTTTACTCATGGGTAAACATGAGAAAAATACTTTTTCCCAGAAAATGTAAAAGTGAGTATTTATTTAGGAATTTTGCCCTAATTTTCACTCAAAATAACTAATTTTCATATTTTTCATATTATTTTAACCTTCAAAAACACTACTTCATGGGTTATGTGCCTATTTTCAGCTATTTCCAGCAAATTTTTCCTATTTCTCGCTTTTTCTCCCGTTTTCCCAACTATGCCTTGAAAAAGCCAATAACACGGCCTATCCAAAATACATTTTCTGTACTTGATTACTTTCAAAAAGTATATGTAAAGGCAAGTACAGGTACTTTTTTAAAGTATAGATCAATGTATTTAGTGATTTCTTGAGTATATGTACTTTTTGAGTAAATATATATACATTTGAACAACTATGGTGTCAAGACCAGGCACATTTACAACAACTGCCGAAGGGGTCTCGAATGGAGGGATTAGTAGGGGTTAACCCTTATCTGGAATAATTTTTGCAAAATTTTACCCGAATTTTTGTCCAAAATCACTAATTTCATACTCCTCGGTAGATTTTAACTTTCAAAATCACTAGTTCATGTGTTTTTGCTTATTTTCAGCTATTTTTTGTCCTGTGTGCTTACATACCTATTTTTGTGTAGTCATAAAGCACAATATATCTAGTATGAGTGATTTTCTCAGTGATTTTATTTTCAAATTTCAAAAATATATAAAAAAATTTATCACTCAGAATTTAAAAAAAATATAAATATATATAAATCACGGGTTATTTACATTTATTGTGATTTTCGGCTATTTACACAGGTCCCGGCCGGGGACCGGGACCCGGCAAGAAATTAAAAAAATACAAAAATTAAAAATTGGTTTCTACGGGTTATTTGCATGTTAATTAAGGTAATTATCACCAAATAAGCATGCGCAAAATTTCTGCAGGACGTTTAAACACGCTGACGAATTTTTGTCTGGACGGTATGTAAAAGTTTATCGATTTGGCTCAATTTTTGCATGCGTGTACTCATGCGTGTGGTTAGTTCGCATGCAAAATTTCAGCTCGGCGCGGTTAGCGGTTGTCATTTTTTTCACGCTTTAAATTTTTTCAATCACTGTATTTTTGTACAGTGCTTGAAATATTGCCGGGGTCGGGTCCCCGGCAAAATCAAAATGTCCCCGATCGGGGCCGAACGTCCCCGGATACAAAATTTTTTTTTCAGTAAACAAAGAATTTTTGTCCCCGATCGGGGTCAATCGGCCCCGGTACCACACGAAAATTAATGGTACTTTTTTGCAGTTTGTGGTAATTGTCCCCGACCGGGGCCAAACGACCCCGGTAAGAAATATTTTTTTCTGTAATTAGAAAATTAGTGGCCCCGGTCGGGGTCATTTGTCCCCGTTTGTAAATTTTTTTTTCGACACCACTATTTTTGGGAAATGAAGCGTTTTTTGCTTCATTTCGTTCGTTGTCCATTTTTTGTTTTCGTTTTTGTTTTTCAGCGTTTCTCCTAATAGAACGACAACCCCAATAGTGTGGCACTTTTTGGCACATTTTTGCGGTCATGAAATCAAGAGAATTGCACCCTCCAATAGATGGGTAGGTAAAAGTTGATGGGAAAATAGAACATCTATCTGTTATCTGTTTGCATATGGCCTGCGGCACCATTTTTTATCTCCAAATGATCGAGATTGCGATTTACGATGACCCGTGGTGCACAGCAGGAATTACTTTGGTAGGTTATGCGTTTGACCATTTTTTACAATCAGGTATTTATTGTGTCATTATCTCTATTTTGCAATGGGAAAAGGGTCAGTGAATGAAGCGGCATAGAGTGAACTGTTGTATAAAAGGAGAAACTTTAGCACTCTTGTCACTTATTTGCTATTGTTACTACCGCACATCTATTTCAACCATTATAAATAGCGAGGATGTCGGTCATTGGCTCCTTGGCATACTTAACTGGAGCCGTTATTGGTTTGTTTCCTGATTGAGTTTTGTTTTTGGGCTGTTGCAATCCGATTTTCCGATCCCGATTTCGATTTTCCGATTGTCCATGGAAAGGCCATGGAAGTGTACAGTTTTTGTGCAAAATTGAATACAGATAGTGACAGTCATGACAGTGTAGAAGGTGCTGTTATAATTTTGTTCATGGTAAAAATATACAGTAAATGAAAAATTAAATGTGAAAAGTGTACTGTAATTCAATTAGTGAATTGAAAAAGATTGTTTCAATGTTTTGCAAAATGTTCGATCACAATCTTTCTATTTCTTTTTAAATGTTTTAGTTTTAAATGTTTTGTTTATTTATATATTATTTTATCATTGTAAAGTGTATCCCTTGTATCCCACTCAGATTTTGCTCCAAAGGCTTTCGATTATGTGCGCAACAGCACTGAGGTGTTGTCGCGTTTGCGTTTCCGCCGCTCAGTCGGCGGCAGTTCGGTGCATTTGCACGAGACGACCGAGGCGCCCGCCTGGCTGGCCGAGGCGCTCAACGGGGCGAACACGACGCAGCCGTGCACCACGGCCATGTTCGAGCTCTTCACCAAAGTTGTGAGTGCTCTTATTTTCTGTGCTTACTTAGTTAAGGTAGTGGATGGCGTCGCACGATTCCTGCATGGTACTTTAAGATAGTGCACAAAACCTATCACTTAGAAATTGTTGTCGAAATCGGTAGAGCTGCTGCTGCTTGTACTCGATTGAGAACTTGAATACCCCCCTTGAATAATACCATCTCCACGTAAAGTACGGAAGCTCGAATGAATACCTGTTTTGCATCACTCAGTAGATGAAGTTGTCCTTGAAAAAAAAGTAAATACCTACCGTCCCCTTGAATAATTCCACTGTACTCGAAAAAGTCCACATTGGATATTTGCGTACTACACTCAAGAGTGAGATGTTATTGATAATACTGTTGTTCTTAAATGGGTTTGACTTGTTTGTCACATTTCTTTCACTGTGCTCAAACTGCTTAAAATTGCATGGTATTTGCATACCACGCATCAATAATTCCAATCTGATGTTTCATTGCCAAAATGAACAGAGTTAGCGAATTTCCTTGAAATATCACCTCTCGAAATATCCCTTAAAGGTAAGAGTTGATTTAGGATGAAATAACACTCTGTTTCACGCTGTGTGAAACATATCAAACTACCGTAATACCTAGAAAAACCCCATTGGGTTTATTATTTCAACATGAAAGGTTGAGTGGGGTTTCTTCGAGAGGGTGGTTATTGTTTCATCGTGGTTATATATTACAGTGCTAGTGTTTTTTCCTTATCCATCTATCGCAACGCAGAAAGATCTGCACAGCACGTCAGCGATGCACGTGCTGGTTGACGGACATCTCATCATAATGGCCGTCATCATTCTCGTGGTCATCGCTGCAGCTTTTTTCACCTACTACAAAAAGTTCATGCAGGGCAATCGCGTCCTGCATAAAGTGTGAAATTTTTTGTTCTCTGGCGAATTTTTTTATTTAGCAAATTACGAAATTTGTTTAAAAATACTATGATATTTGTTTTTGTGAGTAGTCTCATGGTATTTTATATTATTGATTATTTATTTGTCTGTTATATACTAGTGTAAAATTGAAATTGTATTCAGTGTAAATTAAATACACCATGCGCGTTGAATTTTTGGCGCCCAATTTCAAACAAGAATGCAACATCTGCCATTCAAATGTTTATTGCAAGGATTGTGTTACTTAATTGTTTATGCACTCATCACATGCAACGTCTGTTTTACGGGATTTTTGTCATATTGTTTTTGCGGGGTCAATGGTGTGTGTTGAAAATTATGTCTGGCCGTATACTCGGCGAACAGTACACTTAGCATGGAAATGCACTTTGAAGCTAAATGCATTCAGTGAAACAAAACAGTAAAAACAAAACAGTATTATGTTGTTTAGTGTATTTTCATATATGGCTTTGTTATTCGCTACTTTTTTTATTAGTATGAGTTGCTATAATTTTATTCTATTTGATTCTCTGGACGGGAATCCAGGCGGACGTAATTTTTCGCACACGATATTGACCCCGCGAAAATATAATATAGCAGAAGTCCCATAGGTTGACAGACAATCGCGATAATGTAAACTGTTTATGATGGACACTTTGTGAGTGAATGGCACATGTGGGCAAGTAAATGTTCTTTCATATGTGCACTCCCTGCAAAATCGTCACATTCTTTTGAAAATTGATTTGTAGCTCTTGAACAACAGAAATTATTACAATGGGTTTTGTCAGCTTCATGGCGGCGCTGCTGTTTTTTTTCTGTTTGTTTCACTTTTTATATTTTTTAAATAAATGTTTCTGAATGATGGAACATCTTGTTAAATCTTGTTAAAGTAGTAAAGAAGTTACGTTCACACACTACAGTGTGTAAGTTCAGTGTAGTTCCATTTCGACCCTCTTCCTTTTGGTTTAGTCAAAGTTTGGCATAGTTAAAAGAAGACTGGTGCATGAAATGAGCCCGTGTCATCCGACCTCTAAACCCATCCCACATCTAGACCTAATGCACATTAAATTTTGTGTCATCCGTGTCAACGTGTCACCCCAGCAATCTTATTTGTCTATCTATCAATGTATCTATCCTGGCAGTCATTTTTTTGGCAACTTTTCCCTGAACCCCCCCCCCCTCGAATTGCCTAGCTATTTATGTATCTGGAGCGCTTTTGAGTAATTTTTATCTAATTTACATCAAAAATTGGAAATTTTTATACTTCTTATAGATGTTCACCTTCCAAATCATTAGGTCATGTGTTTTATTGCCTACTGTCAGCATGCCGGGTATAATTAAATGTGTCAATTAAATGTGTGCGGTTTCCCGGTCTAAATTTGGTATCGGTTAAGCATGGCCCATGAGATCACATTAAAATGAATAGCCTGTAATCCATAGGTTTGACGGAAGCATCCTTGTTGGATAATGAGAGCAGCACAGACGTGCTGTCTCGCAACCGGCGTAACGTTGATATTCATCTGAGCAACATGACTGACAGTTGGCTGGCCGAGGCGCTCAACGGGGCGAACATGACGCAGCCGTGCACCACGGTCATGTGCGAGCTCATCACCAAGCTGTACGACCTCACCGCCAAGATGCAACAGTTACCCCAGATGGTGAGTTCCGTTTAGTAGTGGATGTCATTGCACAATTTTTGTGTGGTACGCCAAGATAGTGCAAAAAACCTACACTTAGAAATTGTTGGAGCTGCTGCTTCTACTCGATTGAGCCCTCAATTAAGTCCGCCTTGGAGATCCCTGTTACATACGATGATATCCTCACGTAAACGTGCATCTTGAACAGCTCCCTGTTTGAATAAGATCCTATGAAGATGACATTGATTGATTGATCCATGGTTAGTAAATATGGTGGATCATTTTATTTAATGCATGTGTTTTACTGTGGCCGAAATACAAAATCCTGCAAATTTAAATAAGCTGTTTGGTTGTCCAAATCAGGTCATTCTCATGGAAAGCTGTTGGAAGCGCTTAAGCTCTCGGACAAGTATGATCTGTAGTCGGTAGTAAGCTTGTTCAGATTCGTAGATTTTATTGATTTACTCGTGGTTGCATAATAAAGTGTACAATTTGTATTTATCGCAATGCAGGAAGATCTGCGCAGCAGGTGGGCTATGCACGTGCTGGTTGTGGGACAGGTGACCGCCATCATCGTTCTCGTTTCCCTGGTGGTAGTTTTTTTCACTTACCACAAAAAATTCATTCAGGGCAACCGCGTCATGCATAATGTGTGATCTATAAGTTGTGTTTTGGGTTATTTTTCAATGTTTCAAATGTTTTTCTTGGTTTGGCGATATGTTTGTCAAATGTACCATTTTTTCCATGATTTTGTAATGCAATTAAGGTCAATACCGTATTTTGTAACATAGAAGGGCTTACCTGCAATAGAACGACACCTCAAATATAATGGCATGTATGTATAATGTTGGGAGTGTGCCAAAGCGCAAAAATTGATAAAGATGGATGGTGATAACATGCAAAACATTCAAATATGTCTTACATCTGAAATTGATTCTCTGATATTGAAATATTGCTCAATTCATTTAAAATAAAGCTTTTTTGAAATGAGAAATTTGGAAATTTTGGTGAAAAAAATAGAACGGCATTTTCCAGTAGAAAGGCACCTCTAAAATAACGGTAGGTAAAAAAGTTGATGAAAAAATAGAATGAAGCTCTTCTATTAGAAGAAATACGGTACTTTATTTTTGTATTTAGATTTTTGTATGTGCCAATTTGTATTTTTTGCAGTTAATAATTTCTGTGTATTTAGGGGAAATGTTTTGATGGATTCATTCAGTTAAACAGAAATTGTCCACAAGAAGAAGACATCATTTTTGATACCATTATCCAGTTCTCATACAATGGCGAAAGTAAATGTAATCGCACTGCTTATTATCATGCACTATATTTAAATACCTTGAATGAAACACAAAATGTGAAAGGAGGAACATTCAGCATTTCCATGTCCAAAGTGCAACGCGAGTTCAAATCGATGCAAATTTGTATCAACATGTAAATACAATAACAATTTACTTCGCCATCAATGACATTTCAGAACAAAAGTTTGCAAAGCGGCCTAAAGCCTTATCAACATGCAAATTAAAATGAAATTTGTCTAGAAGGCAACTTTGTAACAGTTGAACTATTCCAAAACAGCCAATTCAGAAAATGAAAAACAGAAAATTAAAAGTGCGTATCTCCTCGAACCCCCCCCCCCCCCCCCCGCTGTATGTTCATCAAAGAAAGTATGATGAAATCCACGCTCGTACTAAAAATGTTCACTATGTAATAGTAAACATCCGGGCAACCCGGAGGGGGGATTTCGGCAGAAATACGGAGTACATCCTTCAATCCTTGAATAAGTCCCGAATAGATTTATTTCTCATTTATTTTATATTTTATGAAAAAAGATTTTTGCATGGGTGATTGTTGTACCTTTCGTAAGAAGACAACCACACAGTACTGAATAGATTAGGGAGTTATTCAAGGGTGTTTATGTAGCATTTGCAGGAATTTTTAAAACTTCAAAAGTCTTTTTGACACACATTTCTATGAAAAAAAACATCATTTTTGACAGCATACAAAAACATTTTATCCACTAAACACAAATATATTGAAGGAAACAAACAAATGTGAAAGGTGTGAAGCATTTAGCATTTCTACTTCCCATGTTCAACAACAGTTAAAAGTGGCCCTTATCAATGTAAAAAAACATAAAATAAAAATGTAAAATAACAATTTAATGCAACATCAATAACATTTCAAAACAGAACATTAGTTTGCGAAGCGGCGCAAAGCTAGTGATGTAAAAGCGTCATGCCTGGCGCCTGGCGCCTGGCGCTAGTGCCAAAGCAAAAAGTGCAAATTGGCGCTTTTGGCACTTGGCGCCAAAGTCCTGGTGCTTTTCACATCACTACCCCTTATTAACACGTAAATTAAAATGAAATTCATCAAGAAGGCAACTTTGAAACAATTGAACTTTTCCAAAACAGCCACTTCAGAAAATTCAAAACAAAAATACAAGGTGCGTATTTCCTCGAACCCCCCCCCCCCCCTCCCCCGCTGTATTTACATCAAAGAAGGTATGATGAAATCCACGCTAAAAAAAAAAATTTTCAAATAACAAAAAAAAGTCAATAATTGTTGTGTATGGATTGTTTGCATTTCAAGTGGGTTAATTATCACCAAATTAGCATGTACAACATTTCTGCAAGATGGTTAGACATGCGGATGCATATTGTTTGGGCGGTGTATAAATTTTCTCGATTTGTCTCAATTTTGGCAAGTGAGTTCATTTCTTCAGTACGCATGCCAAGTGTCAGGTCAGAGCAGTTAGTGGTTCTTCTGTTGGTTTTTTACGCTTTCATTTTTGTCGTTCACTGTATTTTTGTTTTGTGAACAAATTTTCACCGCGATACCGGCCCTGGTGGCAATAGAAATGGCCCCAAACGTTTCTTTCCAGTAAACAAACAATTTTGGTCCCGCTGGACGTTCATCAGTGGACAGTGGACGGACCCCTCTTTCCTGTCGGGGATGAACGTCCTCGATCAGCGAATAGAATTGTTTGTTTACTGGAAAGAAATGGTTGGGGCCATTCCTATTGCCAGCGACCAGTCCCCAGTCATTAGATTTCGTTCACTGAACAAAATTATAGTGAACAACACAAATGAAAGCGTAAAAAACAAACAGAAAAACCACTAACTGCTCTGACCTGACACTTGGCATGTGAGCTCACTAAACTAAGGAGTACACGCATGTCACATTTTATACAAATCAAAATAAATGTACACCCCAAAAAAATCTGTAACCATCTTGCACAAATATTGTGCATGCTGGTGCTAATTTACCTAATTAACATGCAAACATGGGGGGGGGATTTCCAGGTACGGTGTACGTGTATCCTCGAATAACTCCTGAATATATTTATTTTTTCATCTCATTTTATGAATGAGGATTTTTGCAGGGGTTATTTTCAAAAATTAGGAACACTGCACAGTACTGAAGTAATCAAGCAGTTATTCGAGGAGGTTATTGTCAATGATATTTTTTCGACGCAGTAATTGAATCACTGTGAAACCTATACGACCGAAAAACACAGAGAAAAAGCATCCCCAAAAAATGTAGATACCATCATTCACATGGCGCACATTTCGTAGTTCGATGGGCGCCTGGGCACACAACAGTAAAATTTCATGAAGCAGAAACAGGCGCAGAAGATAGACAGTACAGTAGCGGTGCTGCCAGCTATGATCACCCACAAGGCCCAGTTATTCTTCGTTGCCGACATGCTTTTCACCTACATTGATTGACATTTACATTGTTGTGTGTGTGCACTTCCGACTTTAAGGGCTTGTTTACTGTCAATGACCGTGTGACTAGGGTTCAAACGGGATTGACTTTTTGTGATCGGGATTCACTTTTTGAGATTTCTGGATCGGGATCAGGATCAGGATTGGGGTTTCGGGATCGGGATCGGGAATGCTAAATCCTGGAATTTCACGGGATCCGGGATAGTGATCGGTATCCCGTTTGAACCCTACGTGTGACCACAAATGTTTTCATTTTTTGAACATTTGTGGAGAATGAAACATGTGATATGGTAATACATGCCCACAACCTAATAAAAAAATCAACCCAAGATATTTCACAATCATGCACACTAGATCATACCTTTTTCCTGTCATCACAGACTGTCGCAGACATTTTTGTACTATGAACCTCGTTGAACAAGTTTTGGCGACAACCCACGACACAGTGTTATGACAAGAAAAAAATATGATGTAGTATTCATGATAATGAAATATCTGCCATTTGACATTTTTTCTAGGTGATGAGGCTGATAAATCATTTTTGATCAAGCCATCACAAATGTCAAACATTTCATTCTCATCCCCCAAAAATGGTAAAAAAATCAAGCCATGGTCGTCACACAGTCATTGCGTGTAAACACCGCCTTTCATAGCATGTGGAGCAATTAAACTAATGGTTGTGGCCTTTATTTGCCCGTCAGTCATTTTCTGGATGCGGGCTTGTGTTTGCTTGGCGTCCGTCATGAGTTTGGTCGCCGCATCCAACACTGCGTTGTGTTGTTTGTGGTTATGTAATATAGTGTTGTGTTATTCAAAGTACATTTTCGAGGTAAACCTGTATTACTTTTTACTATAGGTTGAGGCTACTTTTGAAGATTTTGAGGATCATTCGGTCTTTCGTATCTCCACAAATGTCTTTTTACTTATACAATGTCTGTTTTTTTATAACTTTTTAGTACCAGTATTTTTTGGAGGAAACATAAATGTATTCAGACATTCTCAACTAATGATGGAAATAATGCGAATGGTGCCAGAAAAATGGTGAGAAAATGAACTCCAAACGCCAGAAGCGCCATGGCTTTTTATTTTGGCGTGAGCGGCTGCTTTTGCATCACTATTCGCGACTATACACACTTAATGAGTAAATGTAAATACTTTTTAACAAAGGTGGTATAGTGAAAGTGATAAAAGTGCAAGAAATCTCACTTTTCTTGGCTTCGACAACGTCCGGGTGCGACACGTTCCACTGCTTGATGACAAACTTGTGGCGCGGCACGGGGTTTCCAGCGCCAATGTGCGGCAGGATCACCCTGTGCTGGTGGTCGCATACCTGAGCGACATGGCCGACTGGCACGTGCAGCTGGAAGACGCGTTCCGGACCGATCGGGTATGTAGTCTGATCCCAGGCGTCAGTGCGGTTCATCAGGCTGTAGCTGGAAAAGGGGGTACAATTGTACATGTGTATACTCATCACACATGGTATGGAAACGTATGTATTACGTATGTATCAAATATTACGATATTTCCACGAAATACCTCCGCACCCCTGAAAAATGGCACCGCACTGCACCAGCACCAGTGCTGGTGCCCCGGTGCCTTTCCATCACTTCCATTTCCATCACTAGTTGGATGTCTCAATTTTTCCTATGACTGTGAAAAAAAACCCTGTGGGTATTTCGAGTAAATATGGTTTACAGTTTTTCATCATAATACTACTATGGAGTAATTGATTAGGAATTAGTTCACAAGGTTTTATTCATTTAATTATGGTCGATTTGTACGCATACTCTGCGTCTCTACGCCTGGCCATTTTTCTACCACAAAAAAAAAGTACCATGGAAAAATAAAAAATTTACGTTTTGCACGTTGTTGCCACAATGTAGCTGTCGCCGGATGCTGTGACGTGGATGAATTGTTCGTGTGGCGGTATGCACTTTACTTCATCCTGAAAGAATGTATTTCATTTGCATAATAGTAGAAAAATGAATGAAGATAATTGAAATATAGAATTTTCTACCATTGGGCATTCTTTGAAGTTGTTTTTTTCTTTGACCCAGCACGATTTGTTGCTGTGTGGCATGTCCGTCAGGAAATCTTCGCAGCGCTCTACGGATATGGTTGTATTTACATTTATATTTTACATCTAGATTTGTAGCACAGTTGTTAAAACGTATTTACATTTACTCGATAATTACGGATACTAGAGTACTGCGTAAATACGTTTAGGTTTCCTTGCGAAAGTGTAGTACTTTTAACAACTCTGATACTTGTAGGTAAAACTACCTGTGTTGGCGACTTTCTTGCAATCCTGTGGGAAAACAGCATCGCTCAGGCCTTTTGCAGACATCGGGAACGCAATGTTTGGATTTAGCTGTGAAGAAATAACAGTGTATTGCACTTTTACTGTTTTTTGTACAATTTTGGAATTGGATGAACTGACACTGGGCTTGGCATAGCACGCGCCATCTTTGGTGAAGCCGCCAGCATGCGTCAGGTGGCCTATGATAAATACGTCATCAGTGCTGGTTACCCGGGGCGCGCACACTGTCAAAGACAGCCTTGTTTTCTTGTTTTCTTGTTGTAGTTGCTCGGGTAGGCAGAACCCAGTTGAGCGAGCAGACCGGGCATCTTCATGATTAAAACGTTTGTACATTTCACCAGACAAACTTAAAGTGGCAAACGTTGATTGTGATAATTGCATTGCTCACCTGGTCATATAACGTTTTGCTGTTCCATGCGACCCCCATGCGCTGCGCAATCTCCCTGATGCAGGAGCTGGGGCAGAGTGCATTGAACAATACGTTTGTCGATGTCACACTATCTACGTTGGTTCCGACAACGTTTGTGTAACCATTATACACACCGCGGAGTAGGCCCACATTCCCATTCAAGATGATCCTTAAAGTTTAAAATTAAAAATGGGAATGTTATTGGCAAGGTTATATGTCTAAGCTGAGTGCCAAAAAAATATTGTTGTGGCTTATTCCCTTTGTGGCCACAACTATTTGTCGCACTGTTGAAAGCTACTGGCATTTGCCAGTGTCTGCAGATACTCCGCATTGTTTATCAGCATCTGGTGATGTGCGTGCACCTGCGTTTTCAGGTCGTGAATCTGTCCATTTTGGTCCACCATCATGACGCCCATGCCGGCCAAACTTGCTGCAATCAGATTTAGGTGGTGGCAACATGCGCAGTAAATACATTAGCTCAAAACATTTGCATATTTTCTTGAATGATGCATCTGTTTCAATAATCCCCCCTCGGAAATTGTCCCCACTTAATAAAGATGGATAAAAAGTGTATATTCAAGCAAATACACTAATGAAATGTTTACTAATGGGTTTTTTACAATTCTTTTACTATATTTATGGACCATGGATTTATGACTTGCTTCTGAATAGCATCTTTTTCAATCCGGAAACATTCAGGGAAATGGAGGTGAACATTTTCAAGGGGGGTATTCAACAGTGTATTCAATTTTTTTCCCAATCGAGTATACGCGATAGCTGTATGGATTTTGACAATGACACATCTAAGTTACAAGTTTTCTGTGCTTTTTATAGTACCATGGATAAAAATTGACCCCCCTCTACCTCTAAATTACACTCCCCTCTTTTGCGCATTTCGCCCCCTTTAAATTTAGACTGTAAAATATTTGCTGGGGGTGGGGGTATTTCGAGGTAATACTGTTACATGTTTCGTTGTCGAAATCAATACAGCTAGCCGTTTTTCTCGCAAATTTTTGACTTGCTTACCCCCTTACAACATTTTTTGTGTGCACATCATGCAGTGCAATCGACAATTTGATCGGTCACAGTTTAGGGGTCCCTCGGGGCTCTGGGATGACCTCACTAAATTGCTAATACAAAAATTCCCTGTGCACACTGTTCTTGCGTGGTACTTGCAGATAGTGTACGGAAAAGGTAACAAAATGGCGACATCCGACAAATCAGAAGGCGCCATAATAAATGTGTTTGATTTGATTTGTTTTGGTTGCTTTCTATTTTATGTAACGTATATCCTTGAAACCCGACCCACTTTGATCCGAGAACAATTGTCACAAGAAATTGGTAATATGCCCATCCTCTAAATACCCACCCCTTGAAATACCCCCCACATTAGTGAACTGTTTACACTTCACTCATATCTGAAAATCACTTGAAAATGTGTCAAGTGAAAACAATGTGCTTTCGGGTATGCTTTCACTTTTAGATGTGCGTATCAGTGCACCCGCCTTATAGCTACCCTCAAAATATAGTGTATAGAGAACGTAAATGACAAAAGCTACATTTTCAACTTGACCAATTAAATCTTGCTACAAAGATACTCACCAGCTTGTGCACCCTGCCAGACTGTCTTCAGCACCAGACTGCCTTGGCCCCACTTTGCAAAGCGGAGTAGTTGCGCACCGCCCCGAGCCAGTACGCCGATTACGGCCCCGATGGCGCGCTTGTCGATGCCACGCTCGAATTGGACATGGCCAGCTGCGTCTGCTGCGCCATTTGCAGCGCCCGTCTGTAAAGGAATGTGTCAAGACCAATTTTATTATATCACCATTGCATTGTATGAATTCTATGTATTTTATATTTTATGAATTGTAGAAGAAATTATGTACCGTAGTTACTCGAAATACCCACCTTGAAATACCTACCGCGAAATACCCAACAATTGTGTGCATGCACACAGAGACATGACAAAACTGCGGTTTGTGATTTGGGCATTGAAAACCACACATGGTTGTTTGTAACGTGCGCAGGCGTCAAAAAATTCAACAGAACGAACAGGTGAATAGTGTCACCAACCTGCAGTGTGATGTGGTGTGGTGAGGCGTGGTTGACGAGTGGTATTCTTTGGATGTGCTTTTCACCAATCTCGTCAATCTTGATGTTGCAGTTGTCCTCGATCTCGTCGACCATGGGCTATAATGGGACAGATTAAAATGAAAGAAATTTCATTGTCTTTCTCAGACTAATGAATTATGAGTGATATCCTATGCGTGGCCAGTATTCATGTACCCATTATTGGGGGTGGGCTTTCTTCATGGCCTTACACTCGGGGATATAGGATATAGCACATGCTGAACATTAAATTTGGGATTTTAAAGGCTTTTTAGTCTTTTGATGACATTTGACATCCTAAAATGATACCTGACATTTTGTGTCATTTTACATGCAATTTTACATTTGCGAAAACACTGAATTTTGCAGTGAAAATTTGAAAGCAAAGCAGAATATCCTACTCCATGGAAGGAAATGACTAAAAAAATTAAAAAGTGTTTACATGGTGGTGGAAAACAGCCCACAACCAAAGATAAAGCAGCAGCAAATACAACAGGTTTACTTGAAGAAGAGATAAGGAAAGCAGAAAAAGAAACTGCAAAAATTCAGAGGGAGTTGCACAAAAAAGAACAACGTTTGCAATGTCTGCAGGAAAAAAAGAAAACTCAAAATCGTATGTGTACTAGTTGTTCACACGTTTATTTATATATGTTATAGATTAACTGTTACTTGCAGCTCTAGCGCCAGCAGCTTCAACACAGATAGCGCCGACAGTGCAAAGCACAGGATTGGACACCGTTGAGGTGACGCATAGTGGCAGTGACAACAATGACCATCTTTTCAGTGATGACGATGACGACGACGATGACGACGTTGTCGATGACAACGATGACGATGACGATGACGACGACGACGACGACAACGACGACGACGACGACGACGACGACGATGACGACGACGACGACGACGACGACGACGATATCAATGAGGAAGACCAGCAGTATGCTACAGGTCTGAATCCAATTAATCAAGTGATGCTTCACCCAGCAAGTATTTTTTTTGAAGGTCAACGTGGTCAACGACGCGGGCGTGGACGGCCGCCCAGCAGTGCGCGTGGACGGCCGCCCAGCAGTGTGCGTGGACGTCCGTCTAGCAGTGCGCGTGGACGGCCGCCCAGCAGTGCGCGTGGACGTCCGTCTAGCAGTGCGTCTGGACTGCCAGCCAGCAGTGCGCGTGGGCTGTCATCTGGCCGTGGACATGGACGGCCGCCGAGCAGTGCGCTCGGACGTCCGTGTAGCCGTGGACGTGGACAAGCGACACTTTCACAACAGCCACAGAGAAATCAGAATAATGAGCGTGCTGGGCAGTCGTTACCGGCACCAGAAACAGGAAATATACAAAGAAGTCATCTTCCGACATCTGGAACTGATGGTTTGGTACAAATTTGTTTTTTTTACACTATAATTATATTTATTGCAAATATATGTCAATATATATTGCAAATATAGACCAGGGCGCCATTCCGCCCAGTCCCCCGAATTCATCTGATCTGCGGTGGGGGCGTGAGATGCAGACGATAATCCGGGGCCAGACTGGCGAGCAGGTCGATGAGCAGCATGGTTGGTTGGAAGTTTCTGGGCATCATTTTGGCCAGGATTTTTGAGCAGGGCGGGGGGGGGGGGATTGTATACAGAGCCCGGTGAGCGGGGCCCCCCTAAAATTGTACCCTTGCAGTGAGGAATTGGTGTCATGGCGCTGGCGCCATTCGTAGGCGTGATGCCATGGCGCCACTGGCATTCGCATTGGCGCCAAAAAGCAGGATATGTCTGTATTTTACAGGCATATACGGCAAAATGGACAGGAATAGAGGCCATTTACACTGGCTTTGAGACTGCAGAGACTGGTCAGCGTGAGGGGAAAATGCGCGCCTGCGCGCAAAATTTTTACAAACTGTCGACAAATCATCCTCTGGAAATGCCATTTCTGTCACGTTTTTGGGCCGACCCGCGAAGGGGGGGGGGCCACCGCCCCAGCAGTATGCTACAGGTCTGAATTAATCAAGTAATGCTTCACCCAAGTATTTTTTGAAGGTCAACGTGGTCAACGACGCGGGCGTGGACGGCCGCCGAGCAGTGCGCGTGGACGTCCGTGTAGCCATGGACGTGGACAAGCGACACTTTCACAACAGCCACAGAGAAATCGGAATAATCAGCATGTGCAGCGTGCTGGGCAGTCGTTACCGGCACCAGAAACAGGAAATAGAAAAAGAAGTCATCTTCCGACATCTGGAAGTGATGGTTTGTCCAAATTTGTATTTTTAACACTGTATATACATGTATCATTTTATTTATTGCAAATACAGATGATGCAAGAAAAGGAACAAAGCCAAAAAAAGCAACACTTGCTACTAATCCATCTGAATATGATAATCCATCTGAAGTTCCGGAGAGAGAATTCAGTAGAAATGAGGGTGCTGAAAAGAAAGTAGTGAAATTCGGTAAAGACACAGAGCCTCATACAACAATGCTTGCAGACAGACGAGGAAAACCTGGAAGGAGCAAGAAAATGAGTGAGGTTTTTAACAATAAAAATAAATAATTAACATGTATATATTACAAACAAACATTTTTTCCGCATGTACAGCTGTGACAAAAAATGTCAGGGAACAAAGAGCTAAAATCAATAGTCCTCCTCGCGGTATGTTCCTCATATTTTAAGTGTTCACTGTATCAACAAACCATAATGAAAAAAACAACAGGATGTATCGACCAAACAGTGGACAATGAATCACATACTGACGAACCTGTTGAAATGAACGTATCTACACCTAAACAGAAGCGTACTATGAGCTCTGAACGAGTACAGAGCTGTTTGGCTTTCGCAAATAACCCTCAAAGTTAGTGTTGGTAAACATTGAATAATTACTGAATATACTATTTCTGTGGTGATATTTAGTAAATAGTCAAATTGAACAAGACCCGTCCATTTCAGTGCAAGCTGCTGAAAGGGCCATTCTCAAGGAAGCAGACGATATTAGGCGTGGAAAAAAACCAAGCGTACCTGTGACTGTAGACGTAGCAAATGAATTGTCCACACAGCAGATTCAGCAGCAGCAGCAACAGCAGCAGCAGCAAGAACAAGAAGAGGAATACGAGCAGGTGGAGGAGGTTGATGCAGAATCCCATCATGGTTGGTTGGAAGTATAAAACTAATTTACTGTACGGCTCTAATGTAACATTGCAATTGACACAGATAACTACGTGCTGGCAGCAGAGCAAACATGTGGCACAGGGAACTACATCAAATACAACCGCATCCAGAACCACACGTTTGCGCATCCAGATGACAGACGACATGTTCCCGTTTGGCGCATACAGAACTGCAAAGACGTGAAAGACGCCAGAACTAACAATAGATACCTACGGGACAGTGACATTCAAATGTTCCTAAGTATGCATTGCTATGCAAATTTCATTGCACAAGAATGGTACATCAAATTTTTATGTCATTAAATAAGAAAAAAATTTCAGACGATCCAGAAGCTCGGCAGAAAGCGCGCACTCTTGCGCAAATTGGAAACCAGTTCATCCATGCTCCACATGCCGGCCATGTGTTCATTTATAAGCGAAGGTTTTTGACACAACAAGACCTTCCTCACAAAAAACGTGAAGAGGTGATACCAGCCATTATAAAGAGAACACAAAACTGTTATGGCCGACAGCTACAAAAGCTTCGAATAGATGGCGGTGGAGATGAACTGATACAATTTTTGGAAAAGTTACAAGAGGATCCATACACTGCGGCAAGACAAATTTTTGCAAAGTGTTCAGAACTTACAGAAGAGTAAGTTACTTTGACAAATAGTAATCACAGTCAATACACGTACTGCATTCGTAGGGTGAATGCCTTGCCTGCGGATGTAGAATTGCCACCAAGTAGAGGTTTACTATTCAATGCAGTCAGGGAAATGGCACGCAGCAGCGACCATGAGTGTCGCTTCGATGATTACCGGTCAATTCCGATATATATATATATATATATACTTTTATAAATTGATGAAAATGCAGCTTGAAAATGCACTCCACTCACAGGTTCACAGATTCGTTACAGATGCACTGTAACGAGACCAAATACCTCAAAAATGACGACCAACACTCGTTTATTGTGCACACATTGAATGCGCTATATGTGGGCAAAATGGGAAAAAGGAGTGTGTATAATTTTCGATTCTGTCGACATGATTACTGGGACATTCGCGATCCAGAAATGGTGATGGTGAGCATGATTGTCTTTCTGCTTGTCTGCACTAACTTTGCATACATTGGTAAAAATTTGTACAGTTTCTGTATGTCGGCGACACAACGCTGCCACGGACAGTTCCCATCAAGCAGAGTCGCACGGTGGTAGCAGCACATGCAAGGAGATTAATGGATCAGCATTCATACACAGCAAGTGGTACTCTGACTACACAGCAATTGGCGACTGCCCTTCGAAGCGAACTTCATCATGCTGACGCTGAACACACACACTACGCTGGACAGACTGCGGTGCATTTGCATATACTGTTAATGTTTTGAAATATATGTATATACAAGTTAACAAATTTACTGCCAATGCAGGGACTCACCCATCGCCAAGTCGGCCACCTGCAGAAGCAGCTGTCAGAAAGTCGCCTGGAGCTGACAGGCACACAGCTGTACGATCTATACTACTTTTCACTATCGCTTGGCGCCACTACACCCATCTACTATACTTTGGCACCACACTTCACCTATATTCAAATGTCCGCCCGTGGAGTCGATATCCTGTTGAACTTGTTCCGTCAACCCCAGCGGGTTGTCAATTTCCAAATTGACACTACATTTGAACTTGGACGTGAGCACAACAACACATATCTCTTAATATACAAGTGTACAAAAGTATATTTTTACACCATGCAGGCATGTGGCTGACGGCGCTGGTTCTAGAGCTACCATCAGTTCATAATTATGCACGTGAGAAGAGCTATCATACATTCTCTGCTGGCATCAGAACAAATGCATACATACCAATAGCAACAATGTTCCACGACAGAGTGTCCGATGATGTCACTTCACAAATTTTGCTAACAGTGGAGCGAGTGCTGAGTGCACGCAGCAGAACGAGCAAGTTCTTCTCTAACAAGAACAACATCAACGTTGTTTGTGACCAAGGGCAAGTTTTCTTTGTACACTATACATATTTTTAGCATAAATACACCCTCTCTCAGGTTTCTGCATCTATTGAGAAACTACTTCCCCACGATGCATGTGATGCTCTGCTGGAAGCATCTGACCACAAACGCGAAAAATAAAATATTCCACACTACCATGACAAATGAGCACAAACAGATCATGCAAAACAAGTTCTCCGCAGTTCTAGTGAGTGTGTCGGAAAGAGAGTATGACACTCAAGTAGAGGGGTTCATGGAACTGCTGGATGGACTGCAATATGCCACAACCAATGTCATAAGCAAGAGCAGTCAAGACAGGTCGAGCCAAGCTACGTCAAGCGCCGCTGAAAGCACACAACCTGCCATTCGAGCGGTAAAGGCAACTCCAAGACTGAAAAGGTACTTTCGAAAAATGTTTGACCTCATCCAGGACTCCTCCGCTGCATACGTATTGATGAATAGAGGAGTGGTAAGTGCATACACTTTACAACTAATATGACATAAGTATACCTACTATGATATTGCAGTATGGTAACGACTGGAGCAGTTGTCAACGTGGGGTCTTCAATAATGCCGTGGAGGGGATGCACAAACTATACAAAAGAAGAGCATTAAATTTCCATATTACTGGCTACATTGGCTTGATCTACTCGTAAGTCACATAAATAGGGTCATACAAAATGTTGCATAGAAAAAATCAATGTGCTATTATTTTTCAAGGGCTCAACTGCTGTTGGAGGATGCCACAACCCGAGTATATAACGCACTCATGTACCCAGCCAAAGTAGAAAACACATTCACGATGGATCAGGGAGCAAAGACTATTTACAAACCGTTTGTTGTGTTATGCATTGCTGTAAATTAATTTAAATACCGTATTTGCTTGAAAAGTCCCCCCCCCCTTTAATAATTTGCCCCTCGAATAATCCCCCCTGTAAGACTAGTGAGGAAATAATAATTCCCCCATAAAAGATTTGATCAATTGTTTGTGCGCCATATTAACAAAAATGGCACGTTCTTGTGTTGATAAAGCACATTCCAAAAAATGTGTTGATAGAAACATGCTTGAAAATTTTGACAAAATAATAATTCCCCCCCCCCCCTCAAAACAGTCTCACGAAAAATAATCCCCCAGGGGGATTATTCAAGCAAATACGGTACACACAAAGTGCTACACTCAGGTTAACATGGATGAAAAGACCACCACTATGTGAAGACTTCTTTACATACATCAACCACACGAGGGAACTTGCCATTCAAATGAAAAAAGGGAACGTGCTAGAAGGCACACAATTAAAGAAGCTGGTGAGATTAGAAAAAGAGGATGTGCGCCTGCCACTATTGCAGCTGCACAGTCCCGATAAATCGTGGCAGGTCCGAGATGGCAGGGAGTATGGATTTCTTTTGGTAATATGTGCATTTATGCATCTTTTTCATTTCCATGGTAAAAAAAAAACAGTGAGAATAAAATGTTTTCACTATATAGGTATCAGAAGACGGGATCAATTGGCATGTGGTTCGTGCACGTGATGCAAACGACCAGCCAGATAATTGCAAGTTGCGCTGTGAATGCAAGGTGCAATGTGTCCATGCGGAAGTCGCCCGCGCGGCTATATTCGGAAGAATATACATTGACAAAATTGCTGCCAACCCAGACAAGTTGAGATCTCAGGAGAGAATAGCGCTCAATTATCCACAGCCTGGCAGCAAAGGAATGGCTGTGGTAAAATTACAATTTTCCATTTTAATATACAGTAATGAATACAACGATGAAAAATACCAATATCCGCAGTGTCGTGTGTATTTACAAGACGAAAAAGAAGAATATCGCAAATGTGACGAAAGGTTTGCGAATGATAGTGTTCAATATCAGGATTATGATTACGGTGATGATGATGATGATCATGATGATCATGATGACGATGCTGGAGATGATGACAATCTTGGACTTCCAGCTTATGCTGATGATCATGCAGATGGTGACAATCTTGGACTTCCAGCTTATGCTGATGATCATGCAGATGGTGACAATCTTGGACTTCCAGCTTATGCTGATGATCATGCAGATGGTGACAATCTTGGACTTCCAGCTTATGCTGATGATCATGCAGATGGTGACAATCTTGGACTTCCAGCTTATGCTGATGATCATGCAGATGGTCATGCTTATTTTGATGGTGATGGTGATCAAATCACCGCAGATAACAGAACACAAGAACAGGTAAGTAGCGTTAATTGCTTATAAATAAAGTACATAAATAGTACAATGAAGATAAAGCCACCTCTGCATAGACAAGAAATTATGAAGAAATGTTTGGTGAAGAAAGACAAGAGGAGTATGATGAGCCAGAGCTTCAGCCCGAAGATTCCATGCAACAACAATCAGACGACCCAGAGCATGGTACTGACCGTGAACCTGTTAATGTACACACTTCCATGGAAACACAAGCAGCCATGACGGCAGACATGACAGACAATCCATTTGAATATGGACCTTGCAGTGCGGATGATGGCAGCAGCGATGTACAAGTGCCACCCGCATCAAGCACATCAAATAGCAGAATTGGCATTGATGCAATGTTTCGAGATGTAGAGTCAGCTTTCTGGCATCCACAATATGGACAAATTGAACAGCGCGGGCCATCATCGGACATTAATAATGTAAAATTCGAAATGCAGACCGTAATCAATCTGCTTGTTAGTTTTTTTCAGTCAACACTTTTTACACAATCCGGTGGGCCGCGGGAGGGCGAAAGCAACCCTAATATATGGTCAGACAGGGCAAAATACGTCTTTTTGTACAGTTATGACAAATTGAAGTAAAAAAATCATTCATGGTAAATTTTTAAAGTGCTGCTTTAATAACAATCTCTTTACAGAATTACAGGCCAACAGGAGGCGCACAAAATGCTCACGAAGGCTTGCTGTGGATAGGCAATCCAAACACACGGCGCATAAAATTGCACGATAGAGTGATCAATATTGATGGCATTTCTCCACAACATACAGAAACCATATATGAATTGGCAGCGGCGCCAACCAATGATGATGTGAACAAAGTCATTCTGCTGCACGATTTGCGAAAAATATACATTCTGCACCGATTCTTGCATCCAGTGGACACTGAACTGACTTTCGTGAATGTTTATGATCCCACCAGAGACGATACAGAGGTGACCGAGAACAATGCGGAACTAATGGTTAATAATTGCAACCAATTTTCATAATTTTTATTTTTCAATGCAATGTAAACTCACACAGGCTGCTGCTGTGTGTTCAAGCAACAGGGTGAGACCCCAAGTAACTATTATGTGGACTCAACCAAGAGGTCCCAAATACAAATTGACAGTTCAAGGAGTTGTTCAATACCTGACTGCTCATCTAGTCGACATAATGCGCGGTGACTACAGCACGAAAAAGTAAGGAAATATATTTATATTTATATATATATATATATATGTTAGCGGCTATATATTGTGAACATTGCTAAATATACAATGAATGCAGGATCTACCCAAAGCAGTGGCAGGCCAATTTCAAATGCTCCGAGGACAATGAGCTGTCAAAATTCTACAGAACGTATATTGAGCCGTACAGAGAAATAATCTACTCAACAGAAAACCAATTAAACCAAACCGATGCGATTCCGCAAGTACCTGCAGCATCAAAGGACGAAATGAAAAGTCACATGTATCTAAATCAGACAAAAAGGAATAAAACATTCACTTTTGAGAGGTAGGTTACATTTTATTCACATTTCATCTGAAACAAAATCAAACTTCAGTGTAGAAAATGAAAGTACACATTCGACCGCAGGGAATGTGTGTGCGCCATCCCTAATGTGAAACACGTACCTGCAACAGTGAAGTGGACAACACGACAGTGCTCAAATAGTAACTGCAAAAGGGGAGACCTTAAGTATCATTGCAACGCAGTTGGGCTGGACAAGAAGGTGATCAAGTTGCAGTGCATGCCAAAGGAACTAAGTCCTCCAAAAGATACAGCCAAATATAGGCTTTGTCCGCTGTGCCAACTGCAGGGGTAAGTTATTCAAAATAAATACATTACAATTTCTACACTGTATTACCTTCACAGTGAACTCAGCCCATGGAAAGGGGGAAACAATGATCGATCAATGGATCCAATGATCCTGCAGTGCACAGCATCACTGGATACCTTGCTGTACACTCTTCTGCTCCCTGTACGTTTTTTGTTTTGTTTGTGTTTGTTCACTAAATACGTGTACCACGATAATCTACAAACCAGATGCAAACTGATGCAAAATTGCTGAATATCGTGTCCAAAGGAGGTAGAAACGGTGACGCTAGTCTCGTAAAAAATCTTGAGGCTGTGCATGAAAGACGTATTGATAAGGCTAGAGCTGACACAACAGTGCACGTGTGGCGATTGATGGGCAACAAAGGTGACAAAGAAGCCAGAAGAAAGGAGAGAAGCGCACTCAACGATTTTGCGGATGCAAGGAAAAGCGCTGATCAAACTGTCACCAGACCAGTCATGGATCTGACTGGAGAAGTGGCTGATTACGTGAATGCACTGTTCAAAAAAGAACAACTTGATAGCCAATGTTTTTTCCGCTGTGAATACGAACAGTGTTCACAACGCAATGCTGAAGACTATACAGTAGCAACATGGAGTGCATTGCGGCCAGAAAAGTACAACACAATCACATTCGGCAACTCGTACGACTGGTGCGCAGTGTCATACACAGCTTACCTTGAGAGTAAATTCACAAACACCAAAGAGCCACCGCAATCCTTGGTGGTAAGTCGAGCTGTCTTGACTTGTTATGTAAAAGAACCATGGCTAGCACAACAGCAAAAAGCGCCGTGGCCAGTTTCACATCACTAGTCTTGACACCCATTTTTTCATAAAAAACACATCTTAATGAAATTTGCAAAACAGAAAAGATCGGACCGCAAAAACACGCACCTGGTGCTGCCAAAGGTGCTGCAACTGTTTGCTGATGGCAGGGTGCCATACCCAGGCTATTTCGATCAGTTTGGCTTGGTTGACCAATACAGTAAAGTACCAAACGTACCATGCATGTAAGCCACTTTATTGAAATTACAAATTACACATCTACGTTAAAAATAACTACATTTACGATTTGAAACAACAGGTTCCATAAAGAAAATCAGGAGGGACGCAAAGTGACAAACTGTGCTGAATATGCCATCGACGGACAAAGCCCAGCAAAAGCATGGCTGTTGGCATTTGAACTATCGTTTTCTGATGAAGATTCTTTGATGGACCCACTGCTGCTGCCCCGCAGCATGCCCAAGGAGCTCGTCATCAACAAAAGAAGGTAGTAATCAATTTTAATGAAAATACCATGAAATGAGTGTACCATATTACCTCGAAATACCCCCAGGGGGTTTATTAATTCGCCAGCAAAATTTGAGGCGGGGTTAATTCGAGGGGGGTCTATTATTTGCCAGAAATTTTTGGAAATGTCCCATACGCAGACGTAGAAAAATCGAACGTAGATGTATATGTGTTTATAGGTGTGTACACATCACAAACTACGGTATTTGTGATGTACGTTCTCTTTACACTCAATTTGAGGGGGGGGGGGGTATTTCAAGGGGTGGGATAATTCGAAGTAATACGGTATGTTTGGCAATACCTATATGTACACATACGAATTTACACAGGTACAAGTGCGCAGGAGTGGTACATGCTACACGAAATTCACAACCAGAACTGGTCCAACAAACACTGTTTCCTACAGCTCATTTTTACAGGTCAGATAAAAAAATTCATGGTATTTAAATACCACATTGAAAATTCGTAATCCCTATGTGCTGAAAATTTCAGGGAAAACGTGGAAACAAAATCGACGACGCACTACACGACAGTCGTAAACTACAACGGATTGCCAATTGTCTATGATGGACAAATGAAAACGTCTGCAAAGAACGCAAAAGGAAATGACAAATATGGCCCAACTTGTGGCTACCATTCCCACCGCTACACTGCAAACTACAATCCGCATTTTGTATTCTATGTAGAAATCACTGAGTGAATCTTTGCACAAAAAGATGTTTTGTAGTTTGATAACGATTGCAAAAGTTAAACCATTCCATAATTTTTGAAAGTGAATTTCTATCGGTTTCCATACATATACAGTATTTTCGCGAATTTGCATTTAAAAAGCTTCGTATGACATTCGGACTGAATGTTCAGTACTGTACGTCATGTAAACATGCAAAGTCTCTAACCAGTTATTTGTTATATTTTTTATCTTTTTCTTTTTTGCCATCTTTTCTTTTGCCACATTTTAATCCACTATATTTATTTAAAGTGGAAGAAATGTATAAAAGCAGGAAAAATACACATGCCTTGTGTACATGACATACATAACTGCACATGTATGCCAATTCCAAATATGGTATTCAAGATTTTCACTTGTGCGAGAACTTTGTTTGAGGGGTCAACTTTCGGAAACGTCATCAAAAGCGACTCGCTGTCAAAATCTTATTTATGTATTCATTTATTACGTGTTCATTCATTTATGAATTTATTTATTCATTTGTTCTCATTTTGAACTGCATTTTTCACCTTGCATTTTATCAAATCAAAACTTTACTGCGTTATAACTTGCTGTGAATTAAGTGTACAAGTGTGAATGACAGACATCAAAATCAGAATAGCCAAAATAAAATATCAGAATCGCAGAATGTCAAAGTAGAATATAAAAATAAACTAGAACACATTGAATGACAGTACTTCCTCGAAATATCCCCCGGGGATCCATTTTTTCATAGTGGAAATTGTGAGACATTTCAAGGGGGGGGGGCTTATTCGAGCCGGGGCACGTATTATTGTGTCAAACATTTCGCAAAATTGATACTAACGTATTAAGTCTTTTCAGTTTCAGATTCAGTTCCAGGTATTTTGAGAAGGGGGGCTATTCGAGGGGGTATTTCGAGGAAATATTGTACCTACATAGATGTGACATACAATGACACTTACACTGTCGAAAACTTTATAATTATATACTTATGATGTTACATTGTAAACCAAATTTTCTTAATCTTCTATTTTATTTCCATACAGTATATAATTATAAAGTCTACAGAAAAACAGTTTACAGACAGTCTAAAGTAAAGCACTTCAAGTCAAGTCTACTTGCACAACATTATCTTACACAACACTTTTAGAAAACACTAAAATCAAAAATCTAAAAATTAGTAAATAAACAAATGAATAACCAATTTGTCTATGTAAGAGCAGTTATGGTTTACCAGTTTACATGGTTTGTTTACTGTTACAAAACAAAAAAGTTCCATAATTCCGCAATAAAGTTTCATATCAGCCAGAAATATGGGCAACAAAATCATGTGAATTTTGTTTTTTGAATTTTGGCTGAACAACAGCTCAAATTATACACTTACTAGCTAATTACAGCTGGTACACTTACCAGTAGCTCAGTGAAAATATTGAACTTATCAGATATCTGACCATCAACTCACTATAACAAAGATCATTTCAAAATTATAGAACTTTTTCACTCACTTCCTTTGTTTTTGTCGACTGAAAAAAAAGTAACTTTGTAAACAAACAAATTTAACATAACAATGACAATTTCCTAATTTGCCAATTTCCCAAAATTCCCAAACCAAAAAAACAACAAAAACTTTGACAATGGCCTCTCACACTTCATGCAGAACGCGGTTGCCCTGCATGAACTTTTTGTAGTAGGTGAAAAAAACTGCAGCGATGCCCACGAGAATGATGATGACGATCAGCTGTCCCAGAATCAGGAAGTACATGGAGGGTGACGACGAGTCGCGCGGCTTTTTCTGCGTTGTGATAAGCGCATAAGCTAACAATTGCTCCACTATGTTTTTTTACCACAAACAAATCAGTAGACTACCATAACTCATCCGCGGAGTAATTTGTCACTGCCGAGCAGTGATGCAAAAATCGCCAGCGCTATGGCCCTTTTACATAACCAACACGGACCAATTAATCAAATCTTATTCACTATACTCCGTGTACAAGGATATCTTTGTTCTATCATTGGGGAGGGGGGAATTAATTGAGTAAATACGGTACTCAATGTGAACTTTTTCACGTGGAGGGAGTTATTCGAGAATCGATTTTGATTTCTATCTTTTAACAACAATTACTAAGTGATAGGTTTTTTGCACTATCTTTTTGTACCACGCAGCAATCGCCAGCAATCTTTTTGATTCAGCATCCACTACTGAACGGAACGCGGAAAATGGGAGCACTCACCATCTGGGGTAATTGTTGCATCTTGGCGGTGAGGTCGTTCAGCTTGGTGAAGAGCTCGCACATGACCGTGGTGCACGGCTGCGTCGTGTTCGCCCCGTTGAGCGCCTCGGCCAGCCAGGCGGGCGCCTCGGTCGTCTCGTGCAACTCCAGCGGCAAATGCACCGAACCGCCGAATGTGCGGCGCGCACGCGACAACACCTCAGTGCTGTTGCTGTTGAGCACGAGATCGTCCATATTGACCGTAGGAGACGACCTCAGCTCCTCTGAGTGGGGTGGGGATAACATGTTACAAGTTTGCATGACTGCATATCTAGAAAATCTATTAAGCCAACAACATTATAATGGAATGAATTTGAACAAAAACATCAGGTTATCTTGCTAATAAAGCAACATGAGTTGACGCAACATGCTTGAAACGTGTGACGAAATAATAATCCCCCTCAAAAATGTAAGACGAAAAAATAATCCGCCAGGGATCAACCATTATTCAAGGGATCATTATTCGCCAGGGATTATTCAACCAAATATGGTAAATTTAGGCATAAAACAACAAAATTTAATCATGGTAAATATTTATCATGCAGAAGTACAAAAATTTAGACATGGTAAATATTTACCACGCACAAATAAAACGTCAAGTCCAATCAAACAGGAAACAAACCCAAAAGGATCGCGCCAAAAAAAGATCACTGGAACGATAAGGGAAACAATGCCGAAAATGCCCATTTTCGCTCTTTGAATTGACAGTGATAGAGGTAGTAGTGGTAGAGAGTAATAAGTTTCGACAGAGGCAAATAAGTGACAAGAGTGCAAAAAGATTCTCCTTTTATACAACAGTTCACTCTATGCCCCATTGCAATATAGAGATAATGCCACAGTAAATACCCGACTGTAAAAAATGATCAAAAGAATATTCCGTCATCTACATAACGTTCCCAAGTAATTACCGCTGTGCACCACGGGTCATTGTAAATCGCAATCTCGATCATTCGGAGATCAAAAAATGGTGCCGCAGGGCATATGCAAACAGATAATCGTGTGTAAAGTACAAAGCGCGTATGCCGCACTATGATCCCTCTGTTCAATGAGCAAACAGTGATCATAAATGCGGTCGAAATCTGCTCAAAAAAGAACATTGA
Source organism: Sphaerolaimus hirsutus (assembly GCA_964036195.1). Taxonomy (NCBI): domain Eukaryota; kingdom Metazoa; phylum Nematoda; class Chromadorea; order Monhysterida; family Sphaerolaimidae; genus Sphaerolaimus; species Sphaerolaimus hirsutus. The sequence goes on along the minus strand of CAXIWS010000566.1, from coordinate 15,577 downwards.
CAGTATAAATACTCGCCATTCATGTAATAGAACAGCACAGTTCGCATCAACTTTTACCCACCCATCTATTGGAGGGTGCAATTCTCTTGATTTCATGACCGCAAAAGTGTGCCAAAAAGTGCCGCACTATTGGGGTTGTCGTTCTATTAGGAGAACCGCTGAAAAACAAAAACGAAAACAAAAAACGGACAACGAACGAAATGAAGCAAAAAAAGCTTCATTTCCCAAAAATAGTGGTGTAGAAAAAAAAATTTACAAACGGGGACGAATGACCCCGACCGGGGCCACTAATTTTCTAATTACAGAAAAAAATATTTCTTACCGGGGTCGTTTGGCCCCGGTCGGGGACAATTACCACAAAGTGCAAAAAAGTACCATTAATTTTCGTGTGGTACCGGGGCCGATCGACCCCGATCGGGGACAAAAATTCTTTGTTTACTGAAAAAAAAATTTTCTATCCGGGGCCGTTCGGCCCCGATCGGGGACATTTTGATTTTGCCGGGGACCCGACCCCGGCAATATTTCAAGCACTGTACAAAAATACAGTGATTGAAAAAATTTAAAGCGTGAAAAAAATGAGAACCACTTACCGCGCCGAGCTGAAATTTTGCATGCAAACTGACTACACGCATGAGTACACGCATGAAAAATTGAGCCAAATCGATAACCTTTTATACACCGTCCAGACAAAAATTCGTCAGCGTGTGTAAACGTCCTGCGAAAATTTTGCGCATACTAATTTGGTGATAATTAACTTAATTAACATGCAAATAACCCGTAGAAACCAATTTTTAATTTTTAATTTTTTTAATTTTTTGCCGGGTCCCGGTCCCCGGCCGGGACCTGTGTAAATAGCCGTGATTTTCGAAAATATAAATCACAGGTTATTTTTTGAATACTATCTGCAATGAGACATAGCTGATGAAACGCGCACGTGGTGCCTAGCGCACTGTGAAAAAAATGGTTGGGAAATGACACGTAGCCAAAAAATGCAACGTCAAAAAACTACTAAAAACATAGGAATGAATCAATGAACGAATGTTGCAGTGACACTTTTTAGCTTGTTGTGAATTTAGGTTTAAAAAGTTTTACCACTACGAGTATACTTTCACGCTCTCTTTAATTCACTTAAAAGCTGCTAATTATCAAGTATGCTCGACGAACCGCAAAGTATGCGCAGAATTCTACCATAATTTAATGAATAAAATCTTGTGAAAAATTTCGTGATTTATTATTTCATAGTAAACGAAATATTATGATGAAACAACTGTATAAACTTTTGGTTCACTATTCAGATGGGTTATGTACGGTAGGTTTCCATACTACCGTATTTCCTCGAAATCCCCCCCCCCTCGAAATACCCCCCCCCCTCGTTTGACCCCCCCCCCCCTCTCGGGACCACTATGAAACAATCACCCCCCCTCGAAATACCCCCCCCCCCCAAATTGAGTGTAATGGGAACGTACATGACAATAACTGTAGTTTGTGTTCTGTGTACTGCAGAACACACGTTAAAACAATGTCGGTGTCACGTTAGAACAGTGTACATACCATCTACATACTAATATTAGTCTACAGAACCTTATAAATGGCGGTTTTTGTTGCATTTTTCGACGTCTGCGTACGTTTCAAACGACAATTTCGTACATGGTTTTCAAAAATTTTCTTGTGAAATAATACCCCCCCTCGAAATACCCCCCCCGTCTCGGGACCACTATGAAACAATCACCCCCCGGGGGGTATTTCGAGGAAATACGGTAAGTGTGATGTCCGCCGAGTATAAACGATATCACTACAACCACACATCTTCTACAAGATATAGGGCCCAGAGTTGTTAAAATACCGGTATTTTTGGAAAGCGTAAGCGTATGCGTAAATACACTTTCCAAATTTTGAGTATGGATACTGTAAGCGTAAGGTATTTTTAAAATACCTAGGAAAGCGTAAAAAAAAGCGTAAGCTTAAATTTTTTTTGAGAGAGCGCTCTTGCTATTGAGCATCGGAAAATACCTAGTGCTTTCACATTTAGATCAATGCATCACAGATTCTGTTCATTTTTGTAAAGTGAATACTTTCACAATCAAGCTCTCAGCGACATTTTTTCCACTTGGTAGTCTGCTCTTTGATGTAGATGGCAACTTATGGACAGCGACACTCAATTCCTCCTCACCTTGTAACTCGGAGTTGGTGCTGTCGATGGCGACAACATCGTTGTCGGAATCCATTTGCACCCCCAAAACTCCTAATCTGAAGCCACGATATTGCAAAGCGATACAATTTTTACCACACATTTGTATTTCGACACAAATTGTGCATGTGCCGCTATTTTCAGTGTTTTACTGCACACACGCAGTCATTTTTTTGGTACGCGTTGTCGTTCATTTTCATTTTTGTAGTTGTACTCTTTTTCAAAAGCGGGAAACTGGACCGTGTGAAAAGTTTTTTACGCTTTTAGTATCCGGGTAATGTGGCCGGGAAAGCGTAATAAAGCGTACGGGTATTTTATGAAAGCGTAAGCGTAAGCGTAAGTATAAATACCCATTTACCCGGGTATTTCGGGTAAGCGTAAATACGCTTTCGCAACTCTGATAGGGCCTTCCCATCATAGTTGTTAAAGTGTATTTACGTTTACTCGATAAATACGGATACTCCAGTACTGCGTAAATATGTTTATGTTTCCTCCCAAAAAAATACCGGTACTCACTTACTCGCGCACTTTTTGAAAGTACGCGAGTACAGAAAACGTATTTCAAACAGGTTCTTATAGGCTTTTTCAAGGCATAAAAACGAGAGAAATGCTAAAAAAATAGGAACAAAATATCAAAAATGGCATAAAATTATGCAAAAACACATTTAATAGTTAATTTGATGGTGAAAAAGTTCAAAAATTAGTGATTTTGAGCGAAATCCAGATATGGTTATGATTCAACACATACAGTTATATCAGATAGGTGGCAGTACTGATTGATGTTACGTTAGCCATAGAATGGCCGTGGATGTGGAACCATCATAATGAATTATAAGTGGCGATTTCAGCTGACTTATATGTCCATCCACTGCTATGTCAACTCGGAGTGAATATCGGTGTTTGTCCAACATTTGTAACTTAAAGAGAAGTTGGGCTTTTAGTATTGCTTTTATAATATTGTCAGAGAAGGCTGTAAGTGTCTTTTTCACACTGTGATAGTAGTGGTAGCATATTGTCATGGTATTATTCACCACACCGACATATGACAGTTTTTTTATTAAATACTAGCATGAAAAAATGCTTGAATACTGAAAAGTTCACATAAATACTGACATACGTAGGAACATCCTTTAGACCATTGTATTCCATAAAGTCCACCGAGTTTAAACATATTTTTAGTGACAACCGTAGTATACTCTGATGACATTACACCGTACATTTTTCGGAAGGAAACACTCCATCATGACGTCATCACTTTATAAAATACTGGTATTTAGCGTTTCTTTTCTTTTTTCTTATTCTTTTTGCGATGTTGATTCATAAGTTTTCAGTTGGCCGTCTGCCAGCCGAAGACATAAATTTATTTGTAGAGTATCATGTCTGCCGAGTATAGGGTTGGATGTTTTTGGTTCAAAGTGCACACAAAATGCCAAGAAAAGTTTTAAAAAAACAAACAATTTCACATGGGTCTACTTGTAACGGTGGAACAAAAAATGTGTTGTTGCTGCTGTAACAGTTCAGAAAGTAAATATGCATCAATATGCATAAATAAACATAAATATGCCTAAAAAGTTCAGAAGAAAAATTGGAAAATGCAATAATTTGGTGAAAAAAATGTGTCAAATTATTTAAAAAATTCGAAAATTTGAAATTTGAACGTCATTTTGTAAAAAAAAACACTAAAAATAAAATACTTTTGCGAGAGGGTTTGCCATCATTACCCATCACTAGGCGTCAGTTCGAAGTAGTCATACAGTGGGTCCGGACTGAGAAACAGCGGTATATGCGTGTCGTTGGCCACGAGGCGATGCAGATGGCAACTTCCCAACTGAAATATTTAGTTTTGTCACTAGAGAATTCAGTCACATCAATTTTTTACTGGTCATCGAGAATGAGGGACTGGCACTTTTTCTGGTTCTTTGCGCTTCATTTTCCATTTTCTGTCAAAAAAATTTAATCAATTATATTCTGTGCAAGTTTCCATGCCAGTTTTTGCTTTCCGTTTTCCATTTTTTCAGCATTCACAATTTGTGCATTCCATTTTCCATCAAGTGGAAAAAAACTTTCCGTTTTCCGTTTTCTTTCAATTTTATTTTTACCACCCCACCACAAGTATTCAAATCTGCAAGGCCACTGGCAAACCATATCGCTCCCAAACAACCACACCAATATTCTTTCGTTGCAAAAACAAATCGACCTCTGACGAATAGCTGAACGACTGGCAAAGACGGATGTCGTAGCACATCTGGGAGCACTGGCCCACGCTGGACACGCCCAGGTTGTGTTGCAGGGCGAAGTGATCCTCTGTACCCTGCTCGGAGCCCGGGGGGGGGGCAGTCCCAGACCCTGTAAAAGACTTTGGAAAGTGTAAAAGACCCTGTAAAATGTCATGTGTCATGTAAAAGACCCTGTAGAATGTCATGTGTCATGTAAAAGACCCTGTAAAGCATCATGTATATCCCAATCTCATTTTGTCATATCCAAATGTTATGTTTTTTGTATCCAAATCGTATGCCAAAAGTAAGATTTTTATTCAGATGACAATTACAGAAGATATACAGTGGGGTATTTTACAAGACATTTGACACTTGACACGGTTTTCTACATGACACATGACACTTTACAGGGTATTTTACACTTTCTACGGTCTTTTACAGGGTCTCGGAGTGGCACCAGCGCCCCCTTGGCCCTGCCCACCGCGCGCATGGGCCCCCGGTACTGACACACGTAGTTGCTCGCCCACGCTTTGTTCCTGCAAATCACGCTGGGTTGCTTTGTTCACTACTGGTAGAATGTGTATGTGGACATGTGGTGGCCGACAATGGCAAACAAACGTTTGATTTGATTTTTTTATTTAAAAAAAATTTGAACGTTTGAAAACCAGAAACAAACGGCAAGTAATCAAATTACAAACACTTATTTCAGGGTTGCAACATAAGCCGAGTCTTTCTTGCTTAGCAATGGCTCTGTTACGTCCCAGTCTTTAACACTTGTTCAAATCAAATGACTAAAAAATACGCAATCAGTGACAACATCTATGATCTATGGAAGTCATATTTTATTGCAAAGTGATCACCAATAAAGTATACCAGCACTTTCACAAATACAGTAAACTTCAGTACTAGTGTCACATACATGTCTCCAAGGCCCGCGGGGTCAGTCCAGGGGGCACTCACAGACCCTGTAAAATACCCTGTAAAGTGTCAAAGACCCTGTAAAATGTCATGTGTCATGTAAAAGACTGTGTAAAGTGTCATGTGCATGGTTGGTTTTAGTAAAATTCTTTTTACTAAAATTGTATTCTATTTTTATAAAAATTGTATTTAATTTTAATTTTATTCATGTTTTATTTTATTTTATTCTGAAATGTCAATAATAAAATAAAATGGGTTATTTACACTGGCCCCAGCTGTGGACCGGTCCCAGGCAAAAAATAACTTTTTTCAGTGAGTACGCATGCCAAATTTCAGCTCAGCGCGGTGACCGGTTGTTATTTTATTTATGCTTGAATTTTTGTCGATCACTGTATTTTTGTATAGTCATCAAAATTCTGCCAGGGACCAGTCCCCGGCAACATCGAAATGGCCCTGACAAGGGTCAAACGTCCCCAGTGAGAACTTTTTTTTTCAGTAAACAAAGAACTTTGGACGTTCATCCCCAGCAGTGGACTAAAAATTTGTACTTCTGAAAACTAGGGGACTACTGAAAAAAAAATTCTCACCAGGGACGTTTGACCCCGGTCGGGGCCATTTTGACATTGCCGGGGACCAGTCCCCGGCAGGATTTCAATCACTCTACAAAAATACAGTGATCAAAAAAAATTGAAGTATAAATAAAATAACAAACGGTAACCACGCTGAGCTGAAATTTGGCATGCGTACTCACTAAACGAAGGAGTACACACATGCCAAAATTTAGACAAATCCAACAAAATTATACACTCCTCCAAAGAAAATGCATCAACGCATGTAACTGTCTTGCAAAAATTTTGTGCATGCTAATTTGGTGATAATTCACCTAATTAACATGCAAACAACCCATACATGCCAATTATAGACTTTTGAATAATTTTTTTTTGTCAGATACCGGTCCCCGGCCGGGGCAAGTGTAAATAGCTGAAAATTACAAAAAAATTACATAAAATTTACAAAATATTTACAAAAAATTGAAATCTTCGATGCAAGGCCATAAAACAATGTGTGCATTAGAAGTATGCAGATGAATACAAAAAAATTTAATGTAGACTTGTGACACAGGTTGTGACATAGGGGCCAGATAGATATGTAGCTAATTGCTCCTCCCGATGGAAAGATAGCAAACAATTTTTTTGTTTGTGTGTTTTATGGGGTGGGGGGGATTGCAGGGTTCAATACATAGGCTTTTTCAAGGTATGGAATGATGAAAATGGGAAGAAAATTACATAAATTAGTGATTTTTAAGGTGAAAATATATTAAAAGATGTGAAAATTTGCAATTTTGAGCAAAAATATTTTTAAATCACAACAATGAAAGCAACAACAAGTCACCAGTTCTGCAAATTAGCAGCCAGAATATTAAGCAACAGGATAGAAACTTTTCATAGAATGTTACAGATAGTCAAGTTTTTGTCAAATTTTAGTAAGATTGTACAAAAATTCAAAAATTTGTATACAAATCTTATTTTTTGTATCCAAATCTTGATCTTTTGACATAAGATTTGGATATGACACAATAGTATTTGGATACACATGTCATCTTACAGTGTATTTTACATGACATTTGATGCTTTTACAGGTGTTGTGCACACAGGGAAACAGGGCTCACAGCGAACTGAGTCCGTGGCACACATGAGAAACGTGGATTGGGGTTCAGCTGGATTGGCATGTGGACCTCGGGCAAGAGGCGAAGCCAAGTCCACTAAGCTAACAACGAGAGGACATTAGCGTTTGTGATGCCGTGTGGTTGTATGTTCTTGGTGAAACGTGGCTCGGCGACATGGGTCTCAAAGTTTAACATCTCATATTCATAGATGGTCACCCCCCAAAGGGGACATGAATAATAAGGAAATGAGTCGTGATCATCAACTGATCTAAACACCCAAGTGTTATGAACTTATGAAGATTGGCTGAAACATGAAGTTTAGGGGTTCAGACCAATCACCCAAAACATATTCAAATGTGGGAATGCATGCAAATAGAATGTAGTGCCAGTACAACTACAACACAGGGTCTTTTACATGACACATGACACTTTACAGCGTCTTTTACATGACACATGACATTTTACAGGGTATTTTACACTTTACAGGGTCTTTTATACTTTACAGGGTCTTTTACACTTTACAGGGTATTTTACACTTTACAGGGTCTTTTACACTTTACAGGGTCTTTTACACTTTACAGGGTCTTTTACAGGGTCTGGGAGTGGCACCAAATGCCTGCATTTGTGCCATCCCCAGTGAACCCATCATTGATCAGTCGATCATCATACATCTGCGGCCACATGCGCCCGTCGGGGTTCAACCTGTGCTCATTATGATGTAGAAAGTGGCGTTAAATTTTTTTGGTGCCTTTCACACTGTTTTTGTGTGATGACTAGTGATGTGAAAAACGCCATGACTTTGGCATCAAGTGCGAAAAGCGCCATGGCGTTTTTGCTTTGGCGCTAGTGGGACGCGCCAGCGCCATCGCGCTTTTGCATAACTAGTGATGACAAAGATGTTTTAGGTTCAAATTCCAACTACCGTATATCCTCGAATAAGACCCCCCTCGAATTACTCCTCCCCTTGAATAACTCCACCTTCAAAACCTCTGACAAAATAATAACTCCCCCCTTGAATAACCGAGCCTGTGCCTCTCCGAATGTAAACCCGCCCCGAATGTATACCCGCCCCGAATGGAAGCATACCCGCTCCGAAGGTAAGCCCGGCCCGAAGGTAGCATCAGTTACCTTCGGGCCGGGCTTACCTTCGGAGCGGGTATGCTTCCATTCGGTGCGGGTCTACATTCGGGGCGGGTATACATTCGGAATGAGCCTTGGTCGAATAACCCCCCCCCCCCTCTTGAATAACTACCCCTCTGGGTGAAAAATATGCTACAAAATTGATCGATGAAAATACAAAAGAATGTTAACGTATGGCAGCAACAGCAGATACATAATGTGTTCGCAGTGTATACCAGAGTTGTTAAAATACCGGTATTTTTGGAAAGTGTAAGTGTAAGTGTAAATACACTTTCCAAATTTTGAGTATGGATACCAAAAGTGTAAGGTATTTTAAAAATACCTAGGAAAGTGTAAAAAAAAGTGTAAGTGTAAAAAATTTTTTAGAAAGAGCTCTCACTGTTGAGCATTAAAAAAACACCACTGTTTTCACCTTTAGATCACTTTATTTGTCATTTTCATGCATTATTTCACATTTTACTGCATTTTATAAAACATTTCAGACTGTAACAAATACTGTAGTGGTATGAAGTTCCCTAATAATGGCACTTTTTCAGTGTTGATATTTTACTGATTAAGCAATGCTATACACACTTTTTAAATGCAAGAATGGACATGCAGCAAATGTCAATGCAAAAGCCAGTTGACTTTGTGTCCAGCTGGTGAATTTCCATTGATCTTGTCCTTTTTTACAAAAGTATGATGAACTGTAGAATACCATAAGTACTGATCAAAGGTTGGAGATCAAAGGCTAGTTTGTACATTTGTCATATTTTCAACATTCAATGCATAACTGCATGTGTGTACTGTGCAGTTTTTTTGTACATGACCCTATTTTATGCTTTCTCAAAAGCATAAAACAGGGCCATCTGAAAGAAAAAAATACACTTTCTGTACCCGGGTATTTTGCTCAGGAAAGTGTAAAAAAAGTGTATGGGTATTTTATGAAAGTGTAAGTGTAAGTGTAAATATAAATACCCATTTACCCGGGTATTTCGGGTAAATGTAAATACACTTTCGCAACTCTGGTGTATACACACCATTTAGTTGTTGTAGAACTGCTAAATACTTAGATTACATGAGTTGACTTAATGCATTCATACAATGAACCAAGTCCAAGTTTTCTGAGGCAAAAATAACGCTCCCCTCCCTTGAAAAACTCCCCCCTCAAAAACGCTGACGAAAAAATAACTCCCCTGGGGACTTATTCGAGTATATACAGTATCATTTTGTCATGAAAATTTTACATTTGACTGGGCCAACAAGGGGGTTTTTCAAGGGAGACTTAGTCGCTAAAATACAGTAAACCTTATAAATTGCAGAATTTACCAATGCCACGTGAGCTTGGTGTCAGTTTTCGCAGGGTAGTCCAATCTGCGTAAGGCGTAGCGCTGGTGCCCTCCTGGCATTCGGTTTCCAGAGGCAGTGCGCCCTAGTGCCAGCTGCGATTAGGGTTTTTTTCAATTTAATTACCTATACTCGGCGTCGGCGGACATCACACTTAGTATGGAAACCTATCATAACCCATCAGAATAATGAACCAATATTTATACCGTTTTTTCATCATAAAATTTGGTTTATACTATAGAATAATTAATTACTCAAATTATCACAAGATTTTATTCAGTAAATTATGGTAGGATTCTGCGCATACTGTGCGGTCCGCCGAGTATACCTACAATAGTAAATAATAGCGCTGTGCACAAAAAAAGTTATTCAGAAAACATTTTTGAACTGTTACCGCAGCGGGGGTGAAATTCAAATTGATTTTCTAGAGAATTTTATTCACAAACTGTTTAGAAAAAATATAGAACATGCCTCTTCCCACCCGTATGCCTGACCAGGGGACTGTCCCGCAAATGGTGAAGTAAAGAGTAAAGCAAAAATTATAGAGAAGTAGAAATTAAAGAGTAAAGTAAAAAGTACAGTAAAAATTGAAGAGAAAAGTACCTTACCACTGGCGAAAGTGGCCCCTGGGGTATTTCAGATTTTGAAAAATAATAATGGCAAATTAATAAATCCCCCTCGAAATACCCCCTAGTTTTGACCCACTCAAAATTCTCACTCTGAGAAAAATAACCTCCCTGTGGGTATTTCGAGGAAATGCGGTACTTTACTCACCATCACAATTTTGTCAGGAATCACTGCCCACCCAGAGACATAGCCGGACATTTTTGTGCAAAGTTTGTCCTGGTTACTGAACATTGACTCTATTGTTGGAAATTCCGTGAAGCACTGTGGTTGAAGGTGATATATTTGAACTGTAAATGCTTGCTTTTGAAAACTTGTATTTTTGAAAATGCAACAAATGTATTTATTATAAACTTATGATATTTGTTTCATTGCTGTATCAACAATTCTAAATCATCGGTGGGCTCTTATCTAAAAGAGGAGAAGTTTATTTCAAAATGTGTTAGTTTCATTCCAATTCTCTGCCAGAAATGTTTGTACAATGGGTTTGCTTCATGTCTATCATAAAGTTGTTAATAAATTTTAAATTCTACTCTATATATTTACTATTTAAGCTACTTCCCTTCAATGCTTAGTGAATTCCCCAACCTTTTTGCTTTCTTAACCTTGAAAAAACTCAATAAGTTTAACTAGTGCTGGAAAAATTGTTTTTAACAATGTTTTTTTAGATAACACATATTTTAAAAGCTCCCAGAGATGTTTCACTGCTATATGGTGCCAAAACATTATAGGTATGTATATTGTACACTCGGCTGTTATGGAAAGTTAAAGTATGGTAGGTTACTCACTTTGGTCCAAATGTAGCAACTGCCTCTGTAGTAGTAGCTGTTGGAAAATGTCTCACATTTTTGGGAGAAAGCTGTAAATTTTCAAAAAAATCGCAATGATGGAAAAATGATGTTGTATAAGTTGTGCATATAAAAACTGACGTTTTAATGATAGTGCTAATGCCCAGTGAAAGAAAACCAGCAAACAGATGTGAATGACATTCCAGGCCATCCTGTGTCGTCTTGATTGTGTTTTATCCAAATTTGGAGTATTATATTATCACTGCCTTAGTGTACTGTATCCTTGAATAAGACCACAGAGTAGTTTTATCATCAGAAGTTTTTGATGTCATTGAGTGGAGGGTTATAGAGGGTGGAGTTATTTTTTCATCAGAATATTTAGCAAATTCAAATCAATTTATTGTATGAATCTTTAATGCTTACATTAGCTAACTTTCTCAATTGTGCTAACTCAGTAGACTAAAGACAAATTGTTTACACAGAGATACATGCTGTGTATCTTCATAGAGCAACAGCACAAATAAATTCTGTGGTCTGGTCTAGGGTGTCAACTTTCCGTTTTTCGGAGGAAATTTTTTACGCTTTCCGTTTTCCGTTTTCCGGCCACTGAAAACTTTTACCCTTTCCGTTTTCCATTTTCCAGCAGCTTGAATTTTTACCCTTTCCATTTTCCGTTTTCCGGAAGCTAAAAAAGTTTACCCTTTCCATTTCCGTTTTTCCGGACCATTTTTACGTTTTCCGGCTAAATCCATTTCCGTTTTTTCCGAACCATTTTTCTGTTTTCCAGCTAGATCCATTTCCATTTTTCCAGACTAATTTTCCATTGTCTGGCTAGATTTTCAGTTTTCTGACATCTTCCCATCATTTTGCTGCTCTGCATTTTATTTTATTCCACTGGTATTTCTTTCCCACTGGAAGTCCCACTTTTTTGTAGCAACTTTGAGGCTGAAACAGCTTAGAAGTTGATTATGTTGCACCAACTGTCGTATCAAATTGATTATTGTTACACCGTTTGATTTTGATGCTGTGATCTTTTGTGGCACTATGTGGCATTATATTGTCTCATATACTCTGCAGACTGCATGCCATGTATTTTTCAGAAAAAAAGTACCATAATGATACCAACTCCATGAAAGATCACTTGTATCCAACGCAGTCCTGACATTTTGGTTGCATACATTGCTGTCTGCTGAGTGTACTCTTATACTGTTTACTGTTATGTTACATCACAGATCCATTTTGCTAAATTCAGAGTATTGTTGTTACTTTGATCCTTTTGTAATGATTTTTGCTGGTTCAGTTCAGATGCTCAGTACACTGGTACAATCAAAAATTCAAAACTATACAGTTACCACAATCATAGCTAAACAGGCAAACCTGCATGCAGGTGTTTCATGTTAAGTTTTCCATTTCTAGCAAACTTTTGTCAACTTTTTCCATTTCCATGCAAATATGGCTTCCCGTTTTCCGTTTTCTGCCGTTTCATTTTTCCATTTTCCAGCTGATAAATTTTTTTTCCCTTTCCGTTTTCCGTTTTCCAGCAGATGACAAATTTTTACCCTTATCGTTTTCCGTTTTCCAGCCGATAAATATGTATACCCTTTCCGTTTTCCATTTTCAAGCAGCTTTCAAATTGTACCCTTTCCGTTTTCCGTTTTCCGTAAAAAAATTTTTTGACACCCTAGTGCCAGGTATGGCGCGAAGATAGCGAAGAAATAGTTTTACAAATTTTTTGTATGCAGAATTTGTGAAACTTTTCAGTTGGTTGGTTGGTAGGTAGAGAATCACTCAATTTTTCATCTAACTTTTGGAAATTGATGTTGGGGGGCTTCGCCCCCAAACCCCCCATTTTATATACAACTACTTTTCAATTTCAGGGTCTTTTTGCTTCACTAATGTTTTTGGTGTGCAATTTTTGGGTTTTTGGTGCCATTTTGATCGACTTGTCTGATCGATTTGATGATTTATGTTTGTTACTTGGACAATTTCAAGATACCGTATTTCCTCGAAATACCCCCCCCTCGAAATACCCCTCCCCTCGTTTGACCCCCCCTCTCGAGACCACTATGAAACAATCACCCCCCCCCCCCTCGAAATACCCCCCCCCAAATTGAGTGTAAAGAGAACGTACATGACAAATACTGCAGTTTGTGTCCTGCGTAGTGCAGAACACACGTTAAAACAATGTCGGAATTACGTTAAGACAGTGTTTATACCATCTACGTACTAATATTAGTCTACAGGAGACTTTACATGTTGTTATTGATGCATTTTTCTACCCCAGCGCACATCACAAACAACGATTTTGTACTAGGATTTCAAAAAAGTTCTTGCGAAATAATAACCCCCCCTCGAAATACCCCCCCCCCCCTTCGTTTAACCGCCCCCCTCTCTAGGAGCACTATCAAACAATTACCCCCCGGAGGGTATTTCGAGGAAATACGGTACATTGTTTTGAAAATTTTGTTTTGAATTGGGGGGCTCCACCCCCCAAACCCCTTGACATTTGGGGGGTTTGGGGGGCTCCACCCCCCAAACCCCTTGACATTTGGGGGGTTTCAATGTTTTTTGTCATTGTGCATGATGCATGTTAGCATCAGTTCGTTTATTTTGGTTGAAACATTCCATGTGCGTTTTTGGAAATGAACTCTTAGAACAGATTTGCACATGATTTTTGGAGAGCAACGGTTGCGGATACACAAATTGTTTTTGTCTCGGATGTAAGAAGAACAGGGATAGTCATTTCAAACTTGCAGCGTGGTTTTATACGCCCGGGCACTGCACTTTTTGATTTGGATTAATGTGTTGATTGTGCATACGCGCATTTGATTGCAGTGCTACGTAAGATTATCCCCTATGTTCCTACTTAGTGTATGTGTATCCCCTCATAAAACAATTGAGGCACCCAATTCTAAAAGTCAACAAGTCCAAAATATGAAAATTTTGACTTAGGCCCAGAAAAGTCATCTGGGGCGACTTCCACACATTTTTCATCATTTTCCATAAATTTTTTGACCTCACATGCCCATATGGCATAGTGCCAAATTTGACATTTTTGGGAAAAAATGCAAAACATTTGGGCAAGAAGTCGACAGGTCCACTTAGTTTTGGGCTAAAAGTCGACAAGTCCATCCTCCACATCCTTTTTATGGGAAAAACGTAAGAAATGTGATAAGTACACTATGGGCACCGATTTCTAGCGACAAGTCCATTTCCCTCCCAAACAGGGTTGGCAAAATCTCAGAAAAAATTATATAAAAACCTTAATTGGGAAATTGAAGAATAAAATAAAATAAAATAAAATGTAAAATTAATAAAATAAAAATACAATTTTACAAGAACTGTAGAATTATACAAAACGTTTTCTATCATGTTGCTTAAGATTCCAGCTGCCAATTTGCAGAACTGGTGCCTTGTTATTGCTTTCATTGTTGTGATTGAAAAATATTTTTGCTCAAAATTGCAAATTTTCACATCTTTTAATATATTTTCATATTAAAACTCACTAATTTTTCCCCACTTTCTTCGTTTCATACCTTGAAAAAGCCTACCGTATTTCCTCGAAATACCCCCCGGGGGTTTATTGTTTCAGAGTGAGAATTTTGAGGGAAAAACGTGAAAAATGCAACAATAACCACCATTTTTAAGTTTTTGCAGCCTTATATAAGGATGTAGATGGTATAAACGATGTTCTAACGTAACACAGTAAGTGTTTTGAACGTCTGTTATGCATTTCCCGGACCACAAATCCATGGTGCCCATTTTGAGGGGGGGTATTTCGAGGGGGGGGGGGGGTATTTCGAGGAAATACGGTATATATTGAACCCCACAAGCCCCCTCGACCCCCCACCCCAAAATAACAATTTTTAGCTATCTTTCCCTCGGGAGGAGCAATTAGCTACAAATCTATCTGGCCTCTGTGATTGTCAAAATTCAAGATACCCGTTTCACATACCCAAGATTGCAACCCGTTTCACAAGTCTACATTAAATTTTTGGGTATTCATCTGCATGCTTCTAGTGTGCACATCGTTTTATTGCATCCATGATTCCGATTTTTTGTGAAAAAATTTGTAAAATATTTGTAAAATTTTGTAAAATATTTGTGAAATTTTTGTAAAATGGTTTCATTTTATTTCAATTATGACAATTCAAAAAAAAATAAAATAAAATGAAACATGAATAAAATAACAATAAAATACAAAAAAAAAATAGTATACAGTTTTAGTAAAATGAATTTTACTAAAACCAACCATCCTCCCAAAGTTTTGCTCTGACTGGATGAAATTTTATGGACACTCAATAGTTCACATATACATTGAGAGCGGAGCCTGAAAATTTGACACTTTGTCAACATATGGAACTTGATGGAAAGCATGATAGAGCCAAATTGGACACGAACCACAGGCTTGGAATTGGGTTTGAAACTTAAAATGTGATTTACTCAAAGTCGCGTTTTGTGGACTTGTCGACTTTTGTGTATGCCTCAATTTGTGTATCACAATGAAGTTGCTCACACAAATTAACATTTTTCACTCACATTCGTCTGAACTGCAAGGTAAATGTGACGTGGGTCAAGTTAACATGTGACCTGATTGTTATTTTCTACTTGTACACTTGAATAACATAGAACATTGACTTTGGTATAACGATGGTTATGTATGCATTCTTTAGACACAAAAAGGGCAGAAGACACATCGTTTTTTTTCCAT
>CAXIWS010000564.1:37012-58810 GCA_964036195.1 Sphaerolaimus hirsutus | reverse complement strand
AGTGATTTTCACACTGTACAAGTATATGGAGGCACATTGACTGGATATTATATACTACCCTAACATATCACGGCTTATTATGGCACAATAGCATGAACAAATGGAAGCTTTTACACTAAAAATGCTGCAAAACCAGCGAAAACAACCACAAAAAGTAATGTGCATGTGAAATTGCGCGCTTGCGCGCCAAAAAATTGCAAAATACCTAGTGCTTAGTACAAAAAATTACGAAAAAACGGTTTCGACGGGCGGGTTTTTTTTAAATAAAACGTTTTTTTATTTTAAAAAAACCTTTGAAAAAAAACCTTGGCCATCCCTAATTCCGACATCAAAAATCCCCGGTGCCCAGTCACGTTTGAACTAATGGACAAGTGCCAATAAAAGTGGGAAGTCAGTGACAAGTGTAAGTTTTCGTGACAAGTAATTTCATGTCTGATTTTACTTGTGAATCAGTCACTTGCCATTCACAATTTTACTATCGCTCCCCACGTTTCTTGACACTTATCCACTTGCGGAATGGGTGCTAAAATAGTAACGGCACCAAAAATTCCGCAGTGTACCGTTTCCCACCTTATGTAAATAACACTTTTTATTTACACACCTATAATCCGCCACACCACACATGGAATACTGCAATATTTTCATCACCCAACTTAGTTTTACACATGCAAAACCCACCCCCCCCCCCCCAGATGCTGCACTTGCAACGAGTGGCGCGTCACAGCGCCGCCAATCGAATGACAGCTGACAATTTGGTAATGGTTTTTGCACCAACACTTTTAGTACAAACCGTCGATCAGTGTGTGGGCGGGCAGAACCAAAATGAACAGTCTAAAATGGGTGTTAGGCATGGTGAGCACAAACTTTTGCACTTTTTGATCACCAATGCTGATAAGGTTTTTCTGTGATCGGCTTGTAGATTGTTGTGACGTTTTTGAGCGTTATTGCTGTGTCATTTTATAGCTGTTTGCATAATTTTTGTGTGTAAATACAATATTTGTCTGTACTCAGTTTTTATCAACAATATCCATTCTAGTGGGGATGCAAGCTGCGTGTGCAAATTGAAGGTCTGGGAAATCCCGCACTGGCGTCAAAATGTAAATCTTCAGCAAGTGAAGAAGTGATAAGTAAAGTGGCAAATGCATGGTGAAATAGCAAAAGCGAAGTGAATTGAGAAGTAAAATGGCAAAAGCGAAGCGAAATGACTTTTTATTGTTATTTTTACTTCGCTTGTGCCAGTTTTTTTGCCATTTTACTTAGCTTTTGCCATTTTACTTCTCAATTTGCGGAACTGGCACCAGATTACTTGCGCCTGGTTACTGGTGAGTCATGAGCACGCATAAAAACAGATTATCCAATATTTGAATG
Organism: Sphaerolaimus hirsutus; assembly: GCA_964036195.1. Lineage (NCBI taxonomy): Eukaryota > Metazoa > Nematoda > Chromadorea > Monhysterida > Sphaerolaimidae > Sphaerolaimus > Sphaerolaimus hirsutus. Next base: position 57,442 of record CAXIWS010000564.1, on the reverse strand, counting down.
CGGCCATTTCCCAGACCTTGTAAATGCAAATGTGCAAATGAATTAATTTGCATCGGCAGCATTTGTACCCGCTTAGATTTTTGGATAGCCATTTCCTGCCGTGAGCTTTTTATTGGATTGAACAAAATGTTTTCATACGAAAGCTGGTGGAAAACTTAAATATGAAGCTTATTCAAGAATCAAGAGAAGCGTGTTTCTAAAACATTTTTGAGGGTGTGATATTTTACTGTTCCATTTTGTGAAGGGTATTTGTGGGACATTTTTGTTCAATCCGCCTTTTTCTGGTGCGTGTGGCAAGTCTCGACAATAATTTGATCTTTTTAAACTGTCTAATACCAATGTGATTATTCTACGTGTATTGATTCAGGCCTCCGCTTAATTGATTGTGCAGAATTCTGGCACATTCAATGATTTTTTTCCACATTTTTTTACAGTTTATAATATCAGCTGCGTTTTTGTGTGTGAGAAGAAAACGTGCCATTTTTGTTGGACATTTTTTGCGTGGCAATGCCAATAGTCGAATTGAATTTTGAAAGGCTTGAATTTTTACACCGCTTAATGTAAATGTACACCATTCCTCTCAAAAATTTCAATGTATTTTTTAGCATAATTTTTACACGGCACAGCGGTGCTTGCAGAGTGGCTTATATTGCATAATGCTATTTTCGTAATTTCATTGGCTTTAGTTAAAAATCGCAATTTTATATGTGATTACAAAATAAATAAGTTGTGACAATGACGTTTCACGTTTAAACAGCGATGGCCGATTTTGGTAGCTCATCATAATTTATTATAAGCTTTGCCTGTTTCTCTATCAAATCACACTGTCTCAAATCGCTCGGATGCGATCCAATTTCGTCATATGGAACTTTGCAACCCAACTTTGCAAAGTATTTCTCCCAAACATCCGAAACTTTACCATCGGCTGTGGTGAATTTCATCTTTCTGGTTGGGAACTTGAAATTTTGATCCACTGCGCTGCGATGTAAAAATAGACCTGATTATTTAAATAGATGCATGTAATTTTGTAACATGAAAGAAAATTTGCCAAATTTGACCATTTTGGGGGAAAATGGAGAAAATTTGGGCATGAAGTCGACAAGTCCGCCTTGTGCAGCTTTTTTTGTTGGGACAAAAAAGCAAGAAATGTGTTAAGTCCACTATGGGCAGTGATTTCTAAAAGTCGACGACAAGTACAAAAACTGCCCATAAAGCAAATTTTTTCAAGCTGGGAACAGCTATTTTGGAGTCGACAACGCCACTCCATAAAAATGGCACCAACACCATGGAAATGGCGCTATTTTGGAGTCGATAGCACCACTCCATAAAAATGGCGCCAATGCCATGGAAATGGCGTTATTTTGGAGTTGACTGCCACTCCATAAAAATGGCGCAACTTCCAGGTGCTTTTAAATCAAATGTTGGGACATGATTGCAAAAAGTCGACAAGTCCACATGGTTTAAAGAAAGAAGTCGACAAGTCTGAAGGTGTTTGCAGCAAGAAGTCGACAAGTCCACTTTTGTTTACTGGATTTTGCTGCTGATTTCTTGCAAATATCCAATGGCATTTTATGGTTGCCCCATTTTTCACATATACGTTGAGAGCAGGGGTTGAAAATTTGACACTTTATCGTCAACATATGGAACTTAATGTAAAGCATGAGAGAGCCACATGGGACACGCTGCACAGACCACAAATTGGATCTGAAACTTCAAATGCGGTTTACTAAAAATCGCATTTTGTGGACTTGTCGACTTTTAGAATTAGACGCCTCAAATAGTATTTCACACAAGGACGTAGCCAGGGGTGGGGCGGCCGCCCCCCCTTCCTGGGCCGGACCAAAAAAAGTGCCAGAAATGCCACTTCCAGAAGACGATTTTGTCACAGTTTGTAAAAAAATTTGCGCGCAAGCGCGCATTTTTCCGTCACGCAACATCTATTTTCAGCTGACTAGTTTCCGCAGCCTCAAAGCCAGTGAAAAACCTCAATTCCCATCCATGTTGCTGTATATGCCTGTCAGATACAGACGTTTACAGCTGTTTTGGTGCCAATGCCAACGTCAGTCGCGCCTACGAATGGCGTCAGTGCCATGGCGCCATTCCCTTACTACAGGGGCAAAATTCTATGGGGGGGGGGCGCCCCCCCCGTTCGCTGGGCTCCGTATACAATCCGCCCCCCGCTCAAAAATCCTGGCTACGTCCCTGATTTCACATGCGACATTCCCGATCATTTGCCACTTTCCCTGTTATATGACGACACGCAGAATTTCGTAAAACCAGCTCTCGACAAAGTGGGGTTTTCAAATAATCGCGCACCACTACAACAGAATCTACACTATATACCTGTAAGCGTGTCTAATCAGTTGACAACAATAGAATTCCTTCCTGTCAATAGCTAACTGTTCACTGAACGATTTATTATATGGACATCCGACCCATTCTCTTGCTGCATCAACTGCCTCTTGTTTCTTCTTTGACTCCACTTTTACTTGGCACAGTTCCAATTTCGTGTTTGGCTCGATTTTGTTAACTGGCGGATTGGTGTGCAATTTTGGTTTGGGGGAGCTCGGACAAAGTTTAAAAAATTGCATGTTTAATGTCAACTAAAATTATCACTACTATTATTACCGTATTTCTTCTAATAAAATGGCATACCTCCAATAGGACGGCACCTCCAATAGAACGGCAGGTTTTGGCACTTTTTAGCACTCACGAAATTAATAGAACGGCAGCCTCCAATAGAACGGCACCTACAATAGAACGGCAGGTAGAAATTACATTGGAAGAGTGAAATTAGAAAAATTGAAAAATATTAGAAAAATGGTGGTGAGAACATCCTAGGTGTTCAGAACAATGATTTATGGTTATTTTCACATTTGGTTGTGTTTTAACTGATGCTCTCATAGTAAAATGTGATTCATTTTTCATTAAAAACACTGTTCAAATGAAAAATGTCCGAAATATATTGGTGAAAGAATAGAACGGCAGCCTCCAATAGAACGGCAGGTAAAAAAGTTAACAAAAAAAATAGAACGGCGCGCTTCTATTAGGAGAAATACAGTATAAACGGTAAATTATCCCAACTGAAAGTACTGCGAGTAATGTACCGTAAATCCTCGAATAAGTCCCCCCTCGAATAACTCCCCCCAGTAAACTGACTGAGGAAAAGATAACTCTCCCCTCGAATAACTCTCCCCTCTTTTATGGGTGGGAACAAATCCACGTATAAAAAACGTATGTATGTATATGATCATTAAAAGCATTCATTATTTTGCAGTTTATGCACACTAGCATTGATTTTATTGCATGAATTACGGGATTTTATTCTGGCTCACACGTTTATGCAGCCTACTTAACCCCATTCAGATGATAAATATACTGATCAAGTATTTTACTCAGTATTCCGACGAAGAAATAACTCCCCTCTCGAATAACTCCCCCCCCCCCTCGAATAAGTCCCCCCTCAAAAAATTCTGAGGAAAAAATAACTCCCCCGGGGACTTATTCGAGGATTTATGGTATGTATAATGTCAAGTAACAAGTGATAAAATGAAAAGCCCCCAAACCAACTAGATTTCTCAAATGACTCCTCCACCACACCCCTATCAGGCAGCACGTGAACCACAGTGAATTCACCCTTCCCCAGCCCAATCCCAGCTACCATACTGACATGAATTACTGCCCACTCTGAATTGTACTGGCCTGCCACCTGGTGCTATGCCCAGACCCTGTAAAAAGCCATGTAAATGTCAAATGTCATGCAAAGTATCAAAAGTAGTGTAAAATGCCCTGGAAAAGGGCAAACACGTTTTTTGCAATACACAATTTTTAGTGGTATTTTACATTACCTTTGACACTTTGCATGACATTTGACACTGCATGACATTTGACACTTTGCATGACATTTAACACTGCATGACATTTGACATTTTACAGGGCATTTCACAATGTCTGAGAGTGCCACCTGAGCCACAGCTTTATCCATTTCTGTGCCAGCGTCGTCGCTATTTTTGTTTATGAGCCAGAAAATGAGGTCGCCAGGTTCTGATAATTTGCACAGGTCATTTTGCATGGTGAATAGGTATTTTTAGGGTTGAACTTTTTAGAAATTGATGGAAATCCTCTGTAATTTGTTTTTGTGTCGAACGTGGCGGGTTGCACGACTTATTGAAGAAATAGTGCAGAACAATCATCAAAAAATATAAATTTAAATACGATATTTCCTATGCTCATTCAAAATTATGTCAATATCTATCTTAGTAAAACTATCTCAGTGAAAAAATGCTTAAAAAAATCCGCCAGCCCCCGCTGTGTTTCAAAGCTCATGCTATCCATTCAAAACTCCTAGCTTAGCGTGAACCTTAAAGCCAGGCTGCCATGAGTCCACTGGGTGCAGATTCAATCAGAACTTAAGGCGCCCGACACCCTAGTATTTTAGTGCTGAATTTGTATGCAAAAGGGGGCAATTTCTTTCCCAGTACTCGATTTTAGGGCGCCTTGCGTGCGCCCTACGTTCTAATTGAATTTGAGCCCTGGGTTCTTGAGCACTCGGCCATTTTCCACACATCTGCATGCATCATTCAGCTCACGCCAGACGATGCATGTGCTTTCGATTGAAATGCGGCGGCGGGAAAGTTTGCAATTTGAGATAATTGCGCTCAAACTTTACTTGTCACTTTTCGATTGCGAGTAAAATTGTCGGGTTTTAAGCTAAGAAATGAACTACCAAGGGGCAGTCCCAGACCCTGTAAAATGCAAAATGTCATGCAAAGTGTCAAAAGTCATGTAACCGAGTTGCCATTTTGCAGGTATTTCATGACTTTTGACACTTTGCATGACATTTGACATGTTACAGGGCATTTTACAGGGTCTGAGACTGGCACCTGGACGTTTGCGAGACTTAATCAACGAATCTTTGGCATTTTAACATCCGCTCCTAATAGCGATAAATCTTTAACTGTACTTCCCCGCCGCCGCGACTGCAGCTTTCTGTGGAGGGTTGCCGCAGCGACTATAACCCAGTACTCGGCTGGTCCGGTCTACATATATTTAGGTATACACGGGACAGCTTTTATTGACTGGAATCTGGACCCGTGTTGTAGCTGCGGCTTGTAAGAGTGCATACAGTGTGTTGCAGGATTTTGGGGAAAAATTGCGGAAATTTTTTAATTTGCATTGGGTTTAATAATATGGTGCGAACTGAAAGGTTAAAAAAAATTTGCGCTGAGTTATGTCTAGAAATCGAAGGGACAGACTACCTTTTTTCAAGTGATAAATCCAATTGCAAACTACTTATTTGCCAATCTAAATACCAAAAAAATAAATACCACGGAATTCACCCTATAATTTTGTCTTCAATACAATCAAACTTTGGAAGACATTAAGTTTATTTCAGACAGAAACATTGTGTGAGTGATAGGTAAAAAACTAAAATTTATCAGTAATGTATAATCATGATAGTTTTTATTTACACAGCCTTCGAGTGTATAACCATGAACAATGTTAACTCGCACAGTAAACAAATTGACAAATTGCAGAGAGAGATTTGAAGATAAAGACATCAATTTTACAATATAACAACCTCACACAACTTTAAAATATTCACGACATTTGCGCTACACACATTACCTTGATGGTTGAAATTGAATGTCAACTCGTTGATGTTAATTGACATTTGAGTTCACGCGGCACATAACGATCTTCATGCACTTGCCGTACTAATGATTTTTCGACGTTGCGGCATTTGTGCTTGGAGAACGCTCTGCGACACGTAAACTGAAATCTGAATTGACAATGTGTCAATTTGACATCAACCAGTTGACATTCGAATGTCAACTAAACACCTTCCCGGACAAGTTCACCACCCATTTTTTTATTTTACTCTTGATGCAATATCTGCGGCTATGGGGGGATTAAAGAGCTGAATATTTGTATATACCTATATAGTTTCAACAATCCCCTACTCCGCATCAATGGAGGGAGGCACGGCGACGAAGTACAGGGAGGGTCGCCGTATATGCAACATTTTTTTCCGGCGTTTTTAGTGTCCCAAACAAGTTCGCCACCCACTTGATTGGCTGCACTACGGGGGCCATATATCCTGCTGTGGGGGGGTTAAAAAGCTGAAATTTGGGGGATGTCTTGACAACACCCCCCTCACTATTCACCGGCGGGACGACCGCCGGCGACTCACTACAGCATCGGTCGCTGCGTTTAACGTTGATTTTTTAAAAACGACCCGAGTGTCCCACACAAGTTCACCACCCAATTGCGTTTTAAAAAAGGTCCGTGGGGGCAAACCTGAGCACAAATTCATTTGGAATGTCATTGGAGGTTAGGGTTCAAACAGGATCGACTTTTTTGGATCGGGATAGCGATTGATTTTACAAATTTTCGGTATCGCATCGGTATTGGGATCGCGGTCAGGCGTTGTTGTCGTCCTGCCGGTGAACAGTGAGGGGGTGTTGTCGTGACATCCACCAAATTTCAGCTTTTTAACCCCCCCCCCCCCCACAGCAGGAGATATGGCCCCCGTAGTGAATTTTTTGAACTCTCAGTACTTATTCATCATTGTTAATGTACGCTGAGGTAGAAAAACTATAAGCAACAATAATTGACATGTATGACTTCTGTAGACTTATATCAGTACTTATTTAGATGGTACAAACCCTGTTTTAACATACCTTAATTATTGTCTTAACAATTGTTTTAACACATATCTTATTTATATCTTTATTACGCAGAACACAAACCGCGTCTGCATCCTCATTACACTCAATTTGGGGGGGATATTTCGAGGGGGGGGGGGTTAAAAGTTAATACTGGTCGGGAGGGGGGGAATTTTGAGGGGGAGGGGGGAATTTTGAGGAAAAATGGTAATTAGATTTTTCACAGTAGGTACTGGCAAACTTGAGTGGTACACCCTTGCCTTCACTAAATGGCAGACAAAAATTTCACTTTAAACCAAATTTTTGTTTTACACTTTGAAAGTTGGTTTACAGAGTCCCATAAAGAAGTGTTTAAGGTTCAATATTGCGTAAACAACATAACCTCTAAAATGCCCTGATAAAGAAATTTATTTGGGGTGAATTTTATGACATCATAATGACATCGCCACAGGAACAAAATTTGCCAAAATTTTCATTTTTTCATTCACCCCAAATAAATTTCCTTATGGAGGCATTTTAGAGGTCATGTTGTTTACACAATATTGAACCTTAAAGACTCCTCTATGGAACTTTGTAAACCAACTTTTCAATTGTGAAACAAAAATTTGGTGTAAAGTGATTTTTGTGTCTGCCATTTAGGGTCATAGACATAAAATGGTCCAAAATTCTGGCGATGACAGTGAGTGACAGGCTTTTTGGTGGCGGTGACACCGATATATATATATATATATATATATATATATATATATACTGTATATATCGAGTTAGGTAAACCCCATTGAATTAACCCACATTGAAATACCCCCTACAATTTTGCTCGGGAAATAATAATCCCCCCTCGAAATACCCCCCAAATTGAGTGTAAAGAGGATGTACACAACAAATACGGTGGTTTGTGACCTGTAAATATGATGCAGAACACAGTTGAAACTAATCACTGAGTGATGTGAAGGCAGTGTTGAAGGGTAATTTACAGCATAACGACAAATAAGAGCTGAAGCAACAAATAATTCAGAAATATTAAACAAAACCACACAAAATCTTTAACACCTATTCTCGGCGTACGTAATACTCTGCCCTCGCACTGATTTATGTCTCGTGTTGGGAGCGTGCCAATGATTATTAAATCATGCGATTTCCGTAAAAATATGAAAAAAATTCATCGATGTAAATATGTTAATGAATAACATTATAACAACAATCAATTTTGTCATCTTTTATGAAACTTGGACGCGTTACCGTCGTTGGAACACTTCCAGCGGGAACCACGCGTGCAAGGTGTAAAGTAACCGGAGTATACACATAAAATTTCTCATTGTCAAAAATAGCTACGTACCGTATTTCCTCGAAATACACCCAGGGGGTTTATTTTTTCAGAGTGAGAATTTTGAGGGGGGGTTAAACGAGTGGGGGATTTTGTGCCCCCTCGTTTACCCCCCCCCCCTTTCGGGACCACTATGAAACAATCACCCCCGGGAGGTATTTCGAGGAAATACGGTATACAAAGGTCTGAGTGACCGAGGTCTGAGTGAGTTGAGAAAATAATAACCCCCAACCTTAACTATAGACGCCTATCTCTGTTATTGTTGGAGTTTTCTGGGTATGTGGAATTTCACAGAATTTCTTGTGAATTAATAAACCCTCCCTTTGAAAAAGCCCCCATGAAAAAGCCTCCTTGAAAAAACCCTCCTCAAAATTTGCTGGTAAAATAATAAACCCCTGTGGCTATTTCAAGAAAATGCATCTTGGGCATTTTTGAAGATTTGCAGTTTATGTTGTATAAAACAATGAACAAAATTACAATGCTAGCAAAAAATTACCTGAATTTGACAGATAAAGCACAATCACAAAGGTAAATGTGGTCGATAGCACCTGAATTTGGCAGATAAAGCAATTGAATATGAACAAATATCACCTCATCCCAGAAGCTTGGCGCCGATTCTGGCGCCATCGAAAACAATGGCGCCGGGCGCCAAATTGGCGACAGCGAAAATGGCGCCAAGCGCCAATGAAATACTCCCCCCTCATTAAACCCCCTTCGAAATTCTCACTTTGAAAAAATAAACCCCCTGGGGGTATTTTGAGGAAATAGGGTATTGAACCCCCGCGAACCCCCACCCCAAATATTGATATTGTGGAGGTTCAATATATAGGCTTTTCCAAGGTATAGAAGAAAGTTAGGGGGAAAAAATTGCTAAAAGCGATTTACAATCTATATAAACCCCCGCATTAGTCAAAATCTACAAAACCCACAATGTATGCAAAAAAATATATTAAGGTATCAACAAATGAAATATGATAGATAAAGGTTCTAAACTAAAGGCAGCATCAATGACGGTTGTTGAAAAATCTAGCAAACCGAAGCATAAGATTTCAGTCTCAAAAACAAATACTGCTACATAGGTAAACAAGGTAGAAAACAAAATCAAAAGAACGTAGTGAAAATGCTTTCCTATGTAATGCTCACTTTTCGATGTTTTTGGGCACACAAAGCGATTCGAATTTTTTGAATTTGTTCCGCATCTGCTGAGTGCAAAGAGCCGCCAGCCAGTGAATATTTTTTATGCACGCCAAATGCTAATGAGCACGAATCGCGCCATGGGATGCTACATTCTTTTACACTTTTATTTATTTACAATTGAGCGTGCCAAGAACGTGCCCTGAATCAAATAATTTAATTGATTAATTGTGGCGGTGATTGTCACCGCGAAGACATCTGATTTTGTGGCGGTGACATCCAAAAAGCAGGCGGTGACAATCACTGCGTCACCGCCACATTTTATGTCACTGTTTAGGGTAGGGGTGGGTGTCCCATTCAAGTTTGCCAGTGCCTACAGAGAAAATTTCAATGAGGAGATCTAGGGTTGAAACTGGAAATAATTTTTCTTCTTAGGGATTGGGATCGTTACTGGAGGGTTGTCTGGGATCATTTTTTTCATATCGGGATTTTTTTTTTGAAATTGGGATCGTGACTGGGGTCTGTGTGCGGTATTGGGGTGGGGTCATTCTGGATAGTTTTTCATTCAGATTTTTCATATTGGATACTTTTTAAATTATTCAAGATTGGGATCAGGACTAGGTCAGGGTCTGAATAGTTTTTTCAAATGTTTGATGAAATTTTTTATAATTATTTGGGATCAGGATGTGTTTAGTTTCTGGGGTCGGGATTGTGGGTCCCAATGGAGTCTGGTTTCACATTTTTAATCAACCAAAGCATTAAAAAAGGTGGTGGACTGCTTTAAACAACTTTATTTTTTCTCAAGAGTCTAAACCATTCACTTTTTAAAACAAATTGGGTGGTGAACTTGTGTGGGACACTTGGGTCGTTTTTGAAAAAACAACTTTAAATGCAGCGACCGATGCTGTAGTGGGTCGCCGGCGGTCGTCCCGCCGGTGAATAGTGAGGGGGGTGTTGTCAAGACATCCCCCAAATTTCAGCTTTTTAACCCCCCCACAGCAGGAGATATGGCCCCCGTAGTGCAGCCAATCAAGTGGGTGGCGAACTTGTTTGGGACACGAAAAACGCCGGAAAAAAATGTTGCATATACGGCGACCCTCCCTGTACTTCGTCGCCGTGCCTCCCCCATTGATGCGGAGTAGGGGATTGTTGAAACTATATATATACAAATTTTCAGCTCTTTAATCCCCCCATAGCCGCAGATATTGCATCAAGAGTAAAATAAAAAAATGGGTGGTGAACTTGTCCGGGAAGGTGTTTAGGTAGTATGGGTAGCGCCATCGTCGCATAAATATCACTATTTTTACCAATTGGAAAAAACCCTTGGTATAAATATGTTATAAATGTGTGAAAGTATAAAATGGGAATTCTCACACAAGTTGGACTTTGTCGATAAATGTTGATATATAAATGGGATCACACGGGTACACAACACTAGCAGATATTAATTCTGAGAAAATTAGCAATAGCATATTTTTTTCTGGGCAATACGCCAACAATAAGAAAACTGAATGAAATACAACTTTGATAATATAAATGTGAAAATCTATTTTTGGAATATTTAGGTTTTTAGATATGATCTGAAGTAGTGTTGGAAAAGCGTCAGAAAAATTGGCGCCAAGTGCCAATGACTTCATTCTATCACTAATCTGAAGAGATCACTGATTCAATAATGAGATTTCCTAATTTTGATCAGCTACTAATTCGGCATCACAGATGTTTGAAAGCGAAATGCGAATGTCTTCAATATAATTCTGATGATACGTTCGATTGTACATGAGTCTATAGACTACCGTATTTCCTCGAAATACCCCCCCCCCCTTGAAATACCCCCCCCCTCGTTTGACCCCCCCCCTCTCGAGACCACTATGAAACAATCACCCCCCCCCCCCTCGAAATACCCCCCCCAAATTGAGTGTAAAGGGAACGTACATGACAATAACTGTAGTTTGTGTTCAGTGTACTGCAGAACACACGTTAAAACAATGTCGGTGTCACGTTAGAACAGTGTACATACCATCTACATACTAATATTAGTCTACAGAACCTTATAAATGGCGGTTTTTGTTGCATTTTTCGACGTCTGCGTACGTTTCAGACGACAATTTCGTACTTGGTTTTCAAAAATTTTCTTGTGAAACAATCACCCCCCCCCTCGAAATACCCCCCCCCTCGTTTAACCCCCCCCCCTCTCGGGACCACTATGAAACAATCACCCCCCGGGGGGTATTTCGAGGAAATACGGTAATACCTGGTGCTTATTGTTGCATTTTCCTACTTCTGCGTACGTCACAAACAGCAAATTAGTACTGAGAGTTCTAAAAATTCGTGGCGAAATAATAAACCCCCCTCGAAATACCTCCCTCGAAATACTCCTCCTCCTATAACCCCGCCCCCTCAAAATTCTCACTCTGAAAAAACCCTGGGGGTATTTCGAAGAAATACGGAAATACGGTATTTGTGAAAACATTTACCTACTTCACTGTAACTATTCTAGATAGGTAGGTAATTATGGCTATTGGCATTCAAAAAACTATATAGTAAATCAAAGCAAAAGAGTTTAGATGTAAGCCTGCGAAGCACTAATTGGCCAGCGAAAGTGGAAGTGAGATCGCGATAGAATCTCCTAAAATTGAAAAGTTTCCCTAAAACAACCTGACAACGTGCACGCATCGCCTTCGAATTCAAGCTAGGTCTTCGATTCCATACTTTGATTAAAATTTCTATTTTTTCGGCAGCACTTTTTTAATCGATCACTTTCCACCCAGCACCAGAGCCACGATCATTCCGTACAGGCCCAAAACCTGCGTGCACAAAAATGTGTTTTATAATTTCAGTAGTGTGTGCTGCGAAAGGCGCCAGGACTTTGGCGCCAAGCGACAAAAGCGCGTGAGCAAAATGGTGCTCAGCGCCAGAAGCTCCAGGGCGTTTTTTGCTTTACCGCTAGCGCCAAGCATTCTGTTCCTGGCGCCATGCAAAAGTAGCGCCAAGCGCCAAAATCGCCTTGGAGTTTTTTCCTTAACCCTTAGGCAAAATACGTAGGTATTTATAAACTCAAAATACGATCCGTAAAATCAAAATCAAAATCACCAAAATTTAACAGAAATTTATACGAGGGCTCTATCTGAACTATTCGAGAGAAAACAAATCATTAAAAAACATTAATGAAAAAATTCGTCAATCTCCCATCACAAACAACCCCCCTCCCCCGCCGCCCCCATCCAACCTCGGAGAAGATCAATATGAGTATCATTCCCACAAAGAGCCTCGGCTGCTGGCCGGTGCCCCTGACGCCCGCGTCGCCGGCGATGCCGATGGCGTAGCCCGAGCCGAGGCCGCACAGGCCGCACGTCAGACCCGCCGCCAGGTGCGCGAAGCCCCTGGGTTGTGGAGGGTGGATAGCTCGGTGAAATACCGTATTTGCGTGAATAATCGCTCCCCTTAAATAATCCCCCGCTTAGTGACGTGAAAAGCGGCAGAACTTTGGCGCCAAGCGCCAAAAGCGCCATGGCGCTTTTCCGACCCCTAGCGCCAAGCGCCAATGGCGCCAGAGCAAAATGGCGCCAAGCGCCAGAAGCGCCATGGCGCTTTTGGCGCTTGGCGCTAAAACGCTCTGGCGCCATTGGCGCTTGGCGCTGGGGGTCTGCGAAAGCGTCATGGCGCTTTTGGCGCTTGGCGCCATTTTCCAGTGGCGCTATTGGCGCCTGGCGCCGGCATTTTAAATGGAGGGGGGACGGTGGAGTTACCCTTAAATGCTGCAGTTATCTACCTATCCACCCCCAGGGCCGCTCAGCTATCTATCTAAATTGAAACATAATTTTAGGCTACTATCCCTCGAGCCCCCCAATCAACCTGCGATCAGATACGGACCGATTATTAAAGAAATTTTCCCCCAATTTTCACAAAAAAATGCTGATTTTCATACTTTTTATAGTATGCACCTTAAAAATCACTATCGTGATTTTTCAGACTTCAAAATCATCATATTTCACGTGTATTATCACCTATTTTCAACTGTTTATGGCTATATACGTCCCTTAAATCACTCCAGCTTTTAGCTGTGAGAAACAAAGATCTCCCCGTTGAAAGTTCCCCAGTCATGATGTTTGACTGAAAAATATATCTCTGGGCATTTAAACAATTTTTAACATTGTAGTGGTTGTTTTGATGGGCAAACGTTCACACAGTTATGCACTCATTTTACTACCATCAAATTGCAGAACAAATTTTTTGGCGCTGGCGCTATTGGCGCTTGGCGCCATTACCCTCTGGCGCCATTGGCGCTTGGCGCCGGGATCAAAAAAGCGCCATGGCGCTTTTGGCGCTTGGCGCCGAAAGCCTGGCGCTTTTTCCATCACTAGTAGCGGAATAAGCTGATGTACCTGTATTCAAATAACTCCACAACGTTTTAATTTTACATTACAATGTTCATTTTTTTCAACACAGCCCCGTGATATAAATAAGGTTTTTGAAATATCTAGGCATTTCCAAAGTCCATCTTTCTGTTGAAAAAACTAATACCGTATATCCTTGAATAAGACCCCCCCCCTTGAATAACTCCTCCCCCTTGAATAACTCTCCCCTCAAAAACACTGACGAAAAAATAACTCCCTCCCTCGAAAAACTCCCCCCTCTTGAATAAGTCCCCCCTCTGGGTGAAAAATATGCTATAAAATTTACAAAAATGATGGATGAAAATACAAAAGAATGTGAAGGTATGGCAACGACAGCAGATACATGACATGTACGCAGTGTATAAACACCTTTTATGTTGTTGTTGAACTGTTAAATACATGGATTACATGAGTTGACAGAATGCATTCATACGATGAATTCAGTCCAAGTTTCTGAGGAAAAAATAACTCCCTCCCTTGAATAACTCCTCCCCCTTGAATAAGTCCCCCTTCAAAAACTTTGAGGAAAAAATAACTCCCCGGGGGTCTTATTCAAGGACATACGGTAAATATACCCATTTACCTTTACAATTTCTAGATGTGCAAACCTGTAAAGATCATAGCCGAGGCTGCGCCCATGAAACCAAAAAATGGGGCGTATTCTGGTGACTCGTCTCCCATTTTGGCAGTGTTCCAACTGACAAATCAGCTATTTAATTGATAAAATCAGCTTTTCTGTCGTTGTTTTCCACACTTTCTTAATGAATGTAAAGAGACCTAAAAATATACAGATCAATACCTTGTCGCTTGAATTACATTTCTTGGCTCTGCGCCAATTTATAGGCGGAGTGTGAACGAAAAACTTATTAAAAAACAAAAAAAGAAATTTTCGGGATATACCTTATAAAAACTTGGCAGCAGGCCAAAACAGCTTTTTGGACACCACCTTTTGTACACATTCATCACATGCATGTGTCAACTAATTCGTCGGTCGACATTAGCAACCATTTCAGGTCGCTTAATTGCATTCTACGGCCACGTTTAGTGACGCGGACAGCTATCTCTCGTTGTTTTACGCTTGTTCGTACAATGTCCAATTGTATACAACCGTATCCAATACAAACTTGGACGAGGGCCAAGTCTAAAGAAGTACAGCGATCCGAAATCTTTACAGCCGTCAGTTCCGTACATTTTAGGTCGACTTTCGAGCGAAAGCGGTCCATATTCACCACAATGCTATACCTAGAAGACTTCCTAGAACTCATAGAAGCATTCCCATCTGAATTGCGGGATGGTTTTAGTCAACTACGATCGTTAGATTCCGATGTGCAGTCGGGATTGAGTAAACAAAAAGAACGCATAGATAGATTGTTTGCAAACGCGCCCGGGATGACCGAAGATCAGCGGAAGGTTGAAGTGGATGCGATTAAACAGGTCTGCGTTTTTTCACATGTGGGGCTTCTGTTTTCTACCTTCAGACTAATTCTTGATTTTTTTTTATATTGGCACTCTTCCAATTTTTATCCGCAGGAGTACAAATCCATTGCGAAACATGCGGATGACAAAGTGAATATTGCTTCGAAGATGCACGATATTGTTCAGCGATACTACAGGAAATTGGCTCATGAAATTGCAAATTTTCGCTACGAACTGGAAGCTGATTCAGCTGGTTTGTGTTTGTGTGCGGTGCGGGAATCCAAAAAATTTCGATGAAAAAGGCGTAGATTTGAACCATATTTTTAAATGTCAATCCGTAATTCATTAGCTTGATATTTAATCGTAGCGGGATAAAATTATCCACTGTTTTACTCATCAACCGTGTGTATATTAAGACCGTAACATGAAAGATCTCTGTGGTCAGTTTACCGTCCGTTTACCGCCATTTTTACCGAAATTCAATTACCGGTAGACACCCACCCTAATTGTTCGTTATTGCAGTTACCACTTTGTTAAATTACCATGTTAAATTCCAAATGTCATGAAAAGTGTAAAAAGTCATGTAAATTGCCCTGTAAAATGGCCAAGAACCTATAAAATGTCAAATGACATCCAAAGTGTCAAAAGTCGTGTGAAAATCCCTGTAAAATGGTAAACTCCTTTGCCATATCCAGGGAATTTTACATGACACTTGACATTTCACAGAATCTGAAAGTGCCCCATCGCAGGCATCACGGAAACGCTAGAGCGGCGCGTGCGCGAATCCGAACAGCTTCTCCGCCAGGCGCGTCGCGAACGGAAACGCAAAATGCGCGAGCGGGAAACGCGCGCGCTCGCAGCCGCTCAGAGCGCTAACAACGCACAGGTGGGGAAGGTGGTTGGGGAGTGACCTTTGCAAACAATTTTTTGATTAAATGCAAAAATGTCATTTTCAAAACTAAATTTGACACGACCATCTCAGTATCAATTACGGTTACGCATATAAGTTTCACATAAAAAACCTTTTGTAATTGATGGTCGCCCCGATGGAGACATAAAAAGGATGGGAAATCGCTTAATCCTGCAGAGTCCTTACATGTCCATTTTTGATTTAAAAAAAAAAACTTTGAAAAACCCCATCCATCCAAAAACACACACCTCAATCACCACAGGCTGGCGCCTCAAGCAGCGTCTGCAAACAAGAGGAAACGCTTGGGGCGGAGCCAAGTTACAGCCAATCAGCGTCGTCGACGATCGCATCTGGCGCTGTGCCGCCCAAACGGTGCGCCACTGTGCCGCAGAAGATGACAGATTTGAGTGATGCTAATTTGAAACTTGGTGGCGGCGCTGGCTTGCCCCATGTTTCATCGGCGGCTAGTTTGAAGGTGGGTTTTTTTGGCACCGTCTTTAGTTCTAGGTTGATAAGCATTTTGGTACTTTTTTATTCGGTAAGAAGTTGTGTACTCTGATTCTGGTGTTAGGTGTATTTGTGTACCAATGCGAGAAAAAAAAACATTTTGAATATTTGGCACATGACAAGGCACCTGCTATCATGTAATCGGTTAACCAAAACAAGTGTGTACTAAAAAAATCTCAACTTTCAGTCGATGGGCGATGCGACGCAAGGCGACATCACGTTACCATCTGCATCTGGCGAGATTTCTATTCTCACTGGACACGACACCTCGGCGGTAGGTTCGGTATATTAAAATGTTCAAAATGCGTTTTTTTATTAGCTTGCGCATTAACGTCTTTTACGGCGTAAATGCATGCGGAAAATTTCCAGTGTCAATTTCCGCACCAAATGGTGGCCATTTATATCGCCAGAAACACAAAACTATATAACTCATTGTTAAATCGTCATTTAAATTTAAACGGCAGAATTATCATTGATCACAGCCAACACACAAACTACTGCACACCAATGATTTTCCATACGCACTATTCCTTTTCCACAGATGTCCGCCGGCCCTCCGTCAACTGGCAACAACAGCAGTGGACATTCGGCAACTGCGAACAGTATGCTTTCCCCACCGCCCGCCACCCCCACTGGTAGTTCCTTTGTGCCCGGATTCACTGCTGGTAACTATTTGGTGGCACTAGATGTGCCGATGGACAGTATTTAGTTGACGGTTGTCCAGTGGTCAACTGAAAAATCAAACATAAGAAATCTATTTTTTTTGATTTTGTCGATCTTTATCGACGCGTGTTGATGGGACCAAAATGATGATTCTTCGATGTTTAAAAGACGTTTAAATTTGTTTTTGAGTTGAACACGTTGCAGTGGCGTATTTCTGAACCCACGCGAACATGGACAGGGGATGTTAGTTTTATTTGTTGACCGTTGTAGGTTTCAGCTGGAAAAGTTGATCCATGAAACCAAGCCCGAATCCATAAAAAACTTATAAATTGTTATAATTCATAAAAACAATTTTTTCAATGCAACAGGCATGTCGAGTTTGGTTTCGGGGGAATCACGACACGGCCGGCCGAGAAAATTGACCACCAAAGTGCAGGAAATGCTACAAGCGAATATGGCTAGGTGTGTTCGTTATTCGTTCTTGATTTGCCACTGGTATTGGATAATTAATTGCCGGAAAATTACTGTCATTTGAGAACCGAATAAATTTTCAGTTTGTATTTTTAGCGATAATTTTTGTTCATATTGCTCAATATTCAACTTAATTTATCGTCCTAATCGTGTTCAAAATTGACAATATCATAGCTCATCACCATAGTTGGCAAAATTCCAGAAGAAAAAAATGGAAAAGTGAAGAATAAAATAAAATAAAATGAAACATGAATAAAATAAAATGAAACATGAATTAAAAAAAAATACAATACAATTTTAGTGGAAATAATTTTACTAAAACCATCCCTGGTCACGAATTGAATAAAAAATAGAGAATTGAAGAATAAAATAAAATTAAACATGAATAAAAACAAAATAAAATACAATTTTACTTCAATTTTAGTAAAATTCTTTTTACCAAAAACCAACCCTGCTCACCACCCATACTTTTTACAGCCACTACCACCATCCACACCATTCTGGCGCCAGTCGGCGCCATTCGCACGCCGCAGCCAGCGCCAGTGGCCGCCTCGGTTCCGTTTCAGCAGCCGGCTCCAGGGTAACTTGGAGCCGCGGCGCCAGTGTCGCCAGTGGCGCCAGTGAAGACGTTCCGAGGAGAGAGGGTGAGTGAAGCAAGGACGTAGCCAGGGGGGAGGGCGGGGGGGCGGCCCCCCCCCCCCCCCTTCCCAGGCCGGACCAAAAAATGTGCCAGAAATGGCACTTTCAGAAGGCGATTTTGTCAACACTTTGAAAAAAATTTGCGCGCAAGCGCGCATGTTCCCTTCACAACATATATTTTCGGCTGACCGGTCCCCGCGGCCTGAACTCCAGTAAAAATGGACCCAATTCCTGTCCATGTCGCTCTATATGGCTGTAAATTACAGCGTATACTGCTGTTTTGGCGCCAGTGCCAACGCCAGTGGCGCCATGGCGTGGCGCCTACGAATGGTGCCAGCGCCATGGCGCCATTCCCCCACTACAGGGGTAACATTTTAGGGGGGGGGGGGCGCCGCCCCCCCCGTTCGCCGGGCTCCGTATACAATCCGCCCCCCCCCGCTCAAAAATCCTGGCTACGTCCCTGGAGTGAAGGGTTTTTGATGGATTGGTGTTGTAGGTTGGATTGGAAGCTTTTGCTCACCCAGCCAAACAACAGTCAGGGGGTCCTAGAAAGGTCCCTTCTGTTTTCATGTTAGCTCAAACAGGAAACCATGTCATATCCAAGGTTGAGCAAATCTAGCCAAGGGGTTCTCAAGTTTAAAATGCGAGCCAACTGGGCGCCCCCTAAAACGCCACCCCCCCCCCCCCCCGAGGATAACCTTTACATGCTAGTCACACTTGGGGTTGGAAAAATAATCTTTTAAAGGGCCTTCCTTTAAAAGTCTGTTTTTCAAGTGGATTTTTCCTAAATCGCTTTTTTAATAGAAAAATTTCGCTCAAATGAACCAGGTGCGTTGCTGCTGTAAATTTTGCATCTTGTAAACACTGAAATCATTGCAATTGACAAAAATCAATTACCACCCAGTAATCTTTAATTCGATTTTTTTTATCCCACCTAGGGTTCAAACGGGACCGCGGTCCCGGTACATGGTTCGGCAAAAAGTCGGGACTGGGGCGGTCCCGGTCCCGGTCCCAACACCCCAGTCCCGGTCCCGGTCCCGACAATTGAAAAAAGCCAGTCCCGGTCCCGACCACCCAGTCCCGGTCCCGGTCCCGGGAGTTTTCAGCGGTCCCGATAAGAAAAATTGACCGGACTGGATCCAAATTTCGCCTTTTAAATACTTGTAAAATTCAAAAAAATTCGGGCCAGTCAGCGCATTCTCATTCCATCGACGAATTTTTGACGTTTTTTTTGTGAGTTCCAAACATTCTCATTCATGTTCGACATCAGAGAAGGCTGAAAAATTTATTTTCCTTCAGAAAGCACTGCGCCAGCTTATGTATCAATACTCACTGTCATAATTATCGCGCATTATGTCCTTTTTTGTGACTGAATTGAATTTTGTGACTTTTATTATATTTTTGATGACAATTTTAATTGAATGAAGTGTGAAAATCGTATGAAACTTCTGAAAATATGCATTCAAATGGTTTTTCGGTCCCGATAGGGCTCAAAAGGGGGCTGTGGTCCTGGTACCTGGTTCGGCAAATCCTGGTCCCGGTCCGGATGCTCCAGTCCCGGTCCCGGTCCCGACAATTGAAAAATGCCAGTCCCGGTCCCGGTCCCGACCACCTAGTCCCGGTCCCGGTCCCGGTCCCGATAAGAAAAATTTCTGGTCCCGGTCCCGGTCCGAAAAACTGGTCCCGTTTGAACCCTAATCCCACCCTCCAACCTCCCTCAAACCCCCAGCAGGCTCGGAACCGGGCGACGATTCTGTGCTGGAGTCCGAGGCGGAGGTGAACCGGTCGGACGAGGAGGAGGAGAGCGAGCGCCGCTGGTGCATCTGCATCCAGCCCAGCTTCGGCAACATGGTCGCCTGCGACAATGATAAGGTTGGGGGGGGGTTGACTGTGGGGGGTCACAATGGGGGTAACTGTGCTGTAAGGTTGGGAATCCAAGCATATTTTGGAACCGGAACCGAACATTTTAAAATTCCCAACCTTACTGTGCGGTACATGCGGAAAATTGGTGAACACTGTTAGGGTTCAAACGGGATTGACTTTTCGGGATCGGGATCGGGATTTACTTTTTGAGATTTCGGGATCGGGGTTGGGGTTTCGGGATCGGGATTGGTATTTTGAGATTTCTGGATCGGGATCGGCCGGGATTGGGGTCACGGGATCGGGATCGGCATTTTTTCGGGATCGGGATTGGGGTCTAGGGATAGAGATTTTCGTCACTGTTCTGGCATTCACAGTTGTTCATAAAGGTCTCAAAACACTGTTGGATGCCAGAAAAGTGACATAAACTGGACGCTGGTGGTT
>CAXIWS010000564.1:0-36812 GCA_964036195.1 Sphaerolaimus hirsutus | reverse complement strand
GCGCTTGTTGCAAAATTTCATGATGTTTGATTTTTGACAAATAATTTTTGCTGAGGCTGAGAATTTTTTTGGATATTGAATGATGATTTTCGGAATGGAATGGAACTCCCCATGTGCGCCACACGTGCAAATCACACGCGGCGCATGTCAATTACCCCCCCCCCCCACAGTTGCCCCCAATACTTTATTGCGTGTTGCGCAATTAAGTGATTATTGTGTGGGCCATTTGCGGTTGGCGCTGATCAATTAAAATATTATCAGCCATGATCTGCCCACACAATAATCACTTAATTGCTCAGGTCCGGCCATTCACCAGCCGTGAACTGCACGCGTGATTTTTTTAATTGCGTGTGGTGCGGCTGCAGCGTTTGAAGCCGGAAGTGAGCTATGGCAATGCACAACCCAATTAGGTATTTCATTGCCTTTTGGGAGTAAAACAAAGGGCAAACATTGTTACATATAACTTCCATTGTTGTGTGCCCTTTGAGTTTGCCGCGCCATGCCGCTCATGAAATACGGTGGCTCATTCCACATGTGCAGCCCCCATATGTCTGGACGCGGCTGCTGCGGGGGGGGGGGGGGGGGTGTCAACACGCAATGTGTGATCACTGGCCCATCCCGCATTTTGGCCTATCCACCATTTCGGCCTATCCCGCACACAAACCCATCACGCACACTGCCTATCTCGCACATTACACCGGCAAGATGCGGGATAGGCCAAAATGCGGAATGGGCAGCTAAATGTGCGGGATGAGCCAAAATGCGGAATAGGCCGATGTGCGGAATAGGCATGCGCCATTTTGACCCTCGCGGGGGTTGGGTAGATATTTAGCTGGAAAGAATTTTCCCGGGTGGGGGGGGGGCTGTTTGGAACATCGTGCTGCATACTTTGGCACTTTCACTTTTTCACTTTGGCGCTGGCGCCATTGGCGCTTGACGCTATCACCTCCTGGCGCCATTGGCGCTTGGCGCCGTGGACCGGAAAAGCGCCATGGCGCTTTTGGCGCTTGGCGCTAAAAGCCTGGCGCTTTTTCCATCACTAGTCAGGGAACTAATTTTACATTTTACATCAATGGTTGCATGCAATCATTGACATGAAATGTAAAATTAGTTCCCTGACACAAAATGATGACGTAAAATGACGGAAAAAATGAATATTTCAATTCGCTTTAGCTGTGGCTGATAACACTCTGTATTGGGCACGATTAAGGTACTGATACATATATTATTCATAAAAAACTGTAGACCTGTAGCATCATCATCCACACTCATGTAATAAATTTTACGACGTGTGTGTGTGTGTTGCTGCGATGGAATACATGATGTACATCATTCCAGACGGGGGTATTTCGAGGGGGGTATTTTTCCCCAGCTCAAAAACACCTGGGGGTATTTCGAGGGATGGGGCAATTCAAGGGGATGGGTATTACGAGGATATACGGTAAATAGATTCAAGATTCTCAGCCTCCGCTGCATTATCATCACAGATTCACAAAATCGGAAAGATTTCCGGGTGTTCCCGCAGCATGTGCCCCAGCATCGTCGCTTGCCGCCAGGTGTCGCCGCTGTGCTTGGGGGATTCGTTCGGCTCGAAACTGCAGAAAGCGCATTTACTCTTTTCTTGCAGAAACTTGAGTTGCGGCATACTGGCGGGTTTGACTGAAAATTAATAAATATTTTTCACAATTTCTCCTTTTACACCTCACCTCACACATCTAGGAGAGAAAAAAAACAATATACCGTATTTATTAGAATAATTCCCCTGGGTGATTATTTTTCGTCAAAACTTTTTCGAAGGGGAACTATTTGAGGGGGGATTATTCAAGGATAGGGATAATTATATTTCGTCAAAAGTTCCAAGCATATTTCTATCCACTCATTCCATGAAATATGCTTTATTCACACAATAACATGCCGTTTTGTTCAAATTGATCATATGCATAGGCGGCGCAAGGTCCCAATTTGCGCTTGTGACATTCACATTAGCTAAAATTTCACCTTGTAACACCTTATCGGAGCCCTGATGTAAAGTTGGCAGCCAGCCAAAAAATTTGATATCACTATAAATATAAATATAATTAGCTAAAAATAGGCATATAACCATGTATATATATGAAAATAGTGATTATAAAGGTGAAAATTGGCAAAATGGTGTAAATTTGAGTGATTTTGAGCTAATTTTGAGCTTTCATTCTCATTTGTACAATACATGATTGTGAATGTCACAATGTGACACGAGGGTCGTATCTCCAGCTGTGAGGCTGGTACAAAGCTGAAATTTTGGGTATGTCTTGCCAACACCCCCCTTACAATAGACCAGTGGGGCTGCCTGCCAGCGACCCACTACACTATGTGTTGCTGCATGTAAATACAGTTTTTTTTTTTTTAAACAACCCCTGTGTCCCAAACAAGTTTTCCACCCAACTGCATTATAAAAAATGTTGTGATAACATACATGATATAAAATTGAGATTTGAACCCTAGTTCTGCTGATTAAAATTTTTTCAGTAGGGCACCCACCCCATCCCATAAACAGCAGACCGAAAATATCACTTTAAACCAATTTCTTGTTTCACACTTAAAAAGTTGGTTTACAAGGTTCACTAGGGAAGAATCCAAGGTTCAAAGTTACATAAACAACATGACCTCTAAAATACCTCCATAAGGAAATTTATTTGGGCTGAATATTATGATGTCATTATCACATCACCACAGGAACAAACTTTGACAAAATTTCCACTTTTTCATTCACCCCAAATAAATTTCTTATGCAGGCATTTTAGAGGTTATGTTGTTTACATAACTTTGAACCTTAGACTCTCCCCTAGTGAACTTTGTAAACCAACTTTTTAAGTATGAAACAAAAAATAGGTCTCAAGTGAAATTTTCAGTCTGCTGTTTATGGGACGGGGTGGGTGCCCCACTGAAAAAAATTTAATGGGCAGAACAAGGGTTCAAATCAGATTCTATTTTATATCAGGTATGTTCTCACAACATTTTTTATGCAGTTGTGTGGCAAACTTGTTTCGGAGAATTGGGTTGTTTTAAAAAATGATTAACTTTATATGCAGCGACCCATGCTGTAGTAGGTCATCGGCAGCCACCCCATTGGTGTATTGTGAGGGGGGTTTTATCTGAGGCATACCCCAAATTTCAGCTTTGTATCGCCCTCACCACTGGAGATATGGTCCTCGCAGTGTTGCTAATCAAGTGGGTGGTGAACTTGTTTGGGACACCAAAAAAGCCATAAAAAATGTTTGTATATAGGGCGACCCACCCTGTAGTGAGTCGCTGCACCTTGCCCCATTGATATGGAGTAGAGGGGTGTTAGGACTATATTTATACCCAACAGATATTATCTTTATACCACTTCCATAGCCAGAGATATTTCATCTGAAGTGAAATAAAAAAATGGGTGGTGAACTTGTCTGGTCAGTTTTTCATAGGAAATACTGTAAATATGTTCGGCACTACACAGATCACAAACTGCCATGTTTGTCAATTATTTACATTCTATTTACACTCTTTTCGAGTGGGGGTATTCAGGAGGAGTCTGTGCCATTCTGCATCTAAACCCATTATGCATCTAGAACCAGCACACATTTAACTATACCTGGCATACTGAAAATATGCAATAAAACACATGACCTAGTGATTTTAAAGGTAAAAATCTATAAAAAGTATGAAAATCAGTGACCTTGAGTGAAAACTGATTGTTTTCAAATGCAGATTAATCAACATGGGTGAATGATTTAATTTAAATTTAATGTGAATTTAAATAAGTGAAAGTTTAAATTTTTAAAATTTAAAAACTAAAACACATAGCATATACTCCGGTTACTTTACACCCTGCACGCGTGGTTCCCGCTGGAAGTGTGCCAACGATGGTTAGCGCATGCGAGTTACATAAAAAGATGACAAAATTGATTGTTGTTGTAATGGTTTTCATTAACATATTCACATCGATGAATTTTTCATCTTTTTACGGAAATCGCATGACTTAACAATCATTGGCACGCTTCCAACACGAGACATAAATCAGTGCAACGGCAGAGTATCATGTACGCCGAGTATACTATAAGAGTAGGCTGAATGTCGCCATTTCGCCATTTCTGTTTTCACAGAAGTCACGGTGAAAACTTAGTGTGTGCAGGGCCATTGAGTCTAGATGCATAATGGGTTTAGATGCATAATAGGCCTGACCCTTCAGGAGGGGTTATTTTTACAGAGTGCACATTTTGGAGAGGGGGGATGGCTATTTCGAGGGTGGGGGTATTACGAGGAAACACGGTATGTATTTTGATGTAAAAATGCACCGTATTTGGTTTTCTGGGATAAAAGTGGCGGTGCAAACGCAAGTAACCAACCTTGTCCTCTTTTCCTTTTCAAAAGCGTGGTCTTTTTTACTGCAAACATGTTCTTAATCATATCTAAGTCAGCCGTGTCACTATCGTCGATTTTGACGGGTGGTTCATTCTGATCCGATGGAATTTGTTCCTCTTTCGTCGCAAAACTACTGCTGCTCTGGTTCTGCGGTGTTTCAAAATAAGATTTGGTTTCTGCCGGACAACTGCCAAACTTGGGGTGTCAAAGGGATAAATTACGCAAGTGTAAAAGTAATGAGAAAAGTGTCTAGTTATCGAATTGACACTATTTCCGATAGTGTCAATTATCGAATTGTCAATCCAAAGGTAGTAGAGTAAGCCAAGTGCCAAATAAACCTATTACAAATAAATACTAAGCCGATGTTACACTTTACAATGAAATCTACCATATCCCATCTGAATAAAACAACAACAATTTTTATCGTTTTCGCAAAAACAGTTTGACAAGAGTTCGTCGTGCGGCAGAATTTGTCGTGCGCCGCAGAAAAATTGCAACAACACCACAAGCAACATTGAACCAACCTCGACCTTTGAGTCGGCGCCCTGGGAGAGCTCGGTGAGCTGTGGCATCGCTGTGGAGGAGTGCTCCCCGGGCGCCGGCTGCAGGGAAGCACTGAGACTAGACACCAGTCGATTTGCATTGAGGAAGTGTGAACGGATTCTGGCCAGCACTCCGCCTGCAATGAGGCACATGGAATTATCACTGCAGCGTCAGCAATGGCAAATATTCACAAAAATACCGTATTACCTCGAATTATCCCCCCTCCATTGAATTAACCCCCCTCGAATTAACCCTCCCCCCCCCCCCCCGAAGTAGTTGGCTTGTTAGTGATATGATTGCTTGAGTCAGAAATATAACTTTTCGTTTTATCAAGCAGCATTTTTAATGTACCAGAAAGAATGAATCAACAGATCAACTCTCAAGCAGAAATCTTAAGCATGCAGGCATAAAATAATCTATACCAGAGTTGTTAAAACATTGGTATTTTTGAAAAGCGTATGCGTAAATACACTTTCCCAATTTTGAGTATGGATACTAAAGCATAAGGTAATTTTTAAATACCAAGGAAAGCGTAAAAAAGCATAAGCGTTAAAAAAATTTAGGAGGTGCTCTCACTGAGCACTGGGAAATCAAAATTTTCACTTTTAGATCAATTAAAAACTTAATACTGTTAATGACAGTGACATTGAAAACAATTTCACAAACCCCACAATTTTCAGATACTAATTGTGTGCTATTGACTCATTTAAGTATAAAAAATTTACGCTTTCAGTACCCGGGTATTTCAGCCAGGAAAGCGTAACAAAGCATACAGGTATTTTGTGTAAGCATAAGCATAAGTATAAATACCCAAATGCTGTGGTATTTCGGGTAAGCGTAAATACGCTATTGCAAATCCCCCAACTCTGCACTCCCCCCCCCCCAAAACGAACCATCCAGCGCGCGCATCACATGATTCACAGCCGTCCATTCAATAGCGACGAGCAAATTGGTCTGTATCGAGCCAATCAGCTTGAGCAGTTCCTCGCAGTTGTTCGCATTGAGTAGGTTCAGCTGGTCGGCGGTGGCGCGGCAGGCGGCGGCCGCGATCGCTGCACTCCGCATGCCGCCCAGCTGCGACACCAGCGCCTCCAGTGGCTGCCAGCACATGCCCTGGATGACAAAAACGATTGAAAGCTTCAACGTTTAACACTTTCAAATTTGAGTATGCCGTAAATTCTCTAATAATGCGACAGGTCTACAATAATACGACATCTCCAATAGTGCGACAGCCAAATATGTGCTGAAAACAATAGTACAACAGTCACATTATTAGAGAATTTACGGTACTCATTCTTGAAGTGAAAATCATAGTTGTTAAAACGTACCTACCTATATACATTTACTCAAAAAGTATGCACACTCAGTACTGAGTACTTTACTCAAGTACTGAGTAAATATGTTTTTTGTATACTTTGAAAAAAGTACCTGTACTCACTTTTACATGTACTTTTTGAAAGTACTCGAGTACAGAAAACGTACCGTAAATGCTCTATTAGGACGACCCCCCTCCAATAAAGCGACCTCCCAAATAGTATGACCCCCTTTGGCACGTTGTGTAAGTATAAAGCGACCCTCTCCAATAATGCGACCCCCTCCAATAATGCGACCCCCAAAGAAAAACAAAAAATGGACATAAGAAAATGATGTCGCAATCTTCGAACGACGCTAATTCGGGGCACAAGGTGCCGGCCAGTTCGCCAGTGCCAGTGGGCAATTCACAAGGGTAATATTACTATGTTGCAAGGGCAATATTTCTTTACAATGCCACGCTTATACTAGAGTTACATGAACAGTTGTGTTGTTGAGGTGTCGAAAAATACAATGCGACCCCCAAAAATGTGCTGAAAACAATAAACCGACAGTCGCCTTATTGGAGCATTTACAGTATTTCAGATTTGTTTTGTTATGTTTTAGATTCAGTTTTGTAAATACTAGGCTTTTTCAAGGGATAGATGGGAGAAAAGTGAGAAAAAGTGAAAAATAGGGGAAAAAATTCTAAAAATAGCTTAAAATGGCAAATAACACATGAACAAGTGAATTTGGAGGTAAACATAGTCAAAAAGATATGAGTATCTAGTAATTTGAGTGAAAATTGCGGTAAATTCTTCAAAAATACTCACTTTTACGTTTTCTGTGTGGAAAAGTATTTTACCCATGTTTACCCATGAGTGAAAGTAAACTGTAAAGTGAAAGTTTTACTTTACGTTTTCTGTACTTAGGGTGTGAGTATAAAATAAATACTTCACGCTTACATATAGGTACTTTGAAAAAAGTTCAGTGCTTCAGTATCTGGTGAAAATAGGCGTTCGAATTCCTTAAAAAAATCTACTGTTTTTCCTCGAAAACCCCCCTGGGCGGTGATTGTTTCAGAGTGAGAATTTTGAGGAGGGTTAAATGAGGGTGGTATTTTGAGGGGGGCTTATTATTTCGCCAGAAATTTTTTTAAGACCCAGTACTTATTTGTTGCTTGCAACGTACGCAGACGTAGAAAAATGCAACAATAAGCACCATGCCATGTATAAGAGTCTATAGACTTATTGAAGTCTGTAGATGGTACAAAACCTGTTCTAACGTAACATGGTCATTGTTCTTAACGTAAATTCTTCATTGCCCGGATCACAAACTGCAGCATTAGTCACGTATGTTCCCTTTACATACAATTAGGGGGGGGGGTATTTCGAGGGGGTAGGTAATTATTTCATAGTGGCCATTTTGAGGGGGTATTTCGAGAGGGGGGTATTTCGAGGGGGGTATCTCTAGGAAATGTGGTAAATAAACGTGATTTTACAAAACACCTAAATATATAAACTTATTTTTTTCCGGAGGGTTTACGATCGTTGACACACAGCAAAAATTTTCGCAATACGATCACCGTAGTACCTTGAATTAACCCCCCTCGAATTACCCCCCCCCCTCAGAATTTGCTGACGAAATAATAAACCCCCATGGGGGTAATTCGAGGTAATACGGTATACACCACGTCCCAAATTCGACGTCATCAATTACGAACACAAGATCGCAAAAAAAACAACCAAACCAACCAATAAATGCCTGATGCCATGAAACCAGGGTGCATACTGGTAGCGCTTGTGATAGCTCTTGAATTGAACGTATGCTGGATTTATGACACCTTCCAGGACGCAGTCGAATTCATGGGCCAATCCGCTGTACGACAATTGATTTTCGATAATCGAAGGTTTTGGCACGCTGCCAACGCGCGCGGTCGCGATTTCCATATCCGAACGATTTTCCTCAAAAAAAGTATTGGATGAGGATAAAAGGAGAATCAACTTAAAATTGCGCTCGATAAAGTTGTTTTAAATGGGTATACATATGCAAAGCCAAATTTTGAAGAAAAAAACCTTTAGACAAGTTGAAGAGTGAGCAGAATAACAAACAAATTCATGTAACGATATACATTTTGGACCATTCATAATTAGTTCTACTTACGGGATCTTATGCAATATAGATATATTGAACATGTTTAAAATTGGATAAAACATATTTACCTACCTGCGAAACTCTGAAGAAATAACGAAGAAACGATATTTCAGCCAAGTGACAACTTCACACTAACGTTTATTTACCGATTTTTGCATTTTTATAACCATGTCAAATTGACAAGCAAATACGGTAAATATAATTACCGATATCCTACAGCCATCTGAAGTGCGATAATTCGTTTGATCAACGTGCCGATATCTAAGGATTATCCTCATCATGAATTTTCTATCCCTTGGTGTATTTCCTGCGTGCAAACTGCACATGCGTTCCGAAGTTAAGTAATCCTGATTTCGAATGCACATTTCCACAGCATTTCCTCCCGGACCAATTTTATCGGCGTGTAATCTCCTTTATCGCTTCTAGAGATAAAGCCAAATGCTATTATTCTAGCCCTAATGTACCAATCAGATCTGAAAAATGTACAAGAAGTATCTGTTTGAACTACAATACGCACTGTTGTATACAGATACACTTTATAAATCATGCCGCCTGCATTTGCCACGTTGCAAATACCACAACATTTTTTGCGACACTATCTTAATTTGCAACATATTTCAACACTTTTGCATTTGAATGTCGTTCATCGACTCGTCAGCCAGCTTTGAACTGGAATCGGAACCAGTTGAAATTTGGTGTCGTTGTCAACTAGTGTGTGTGGGGCTAATAACTTGACTATAACCGCACAGAGAAAGAACTATTTAAAATCTATTTACCGTATTTGCTTGAATAATTCCCCCCTTGAAAAATCCCCCCCCCTCAAATAATCCCCCCTATAAAGATTTGATTAATTTGTTATATTTAATTTTAACAAACGTGGCACGTTATTGTGTTTATAAGGAACTTATATTTCATTAAATGTGTTGATGGAAACTTGCTTGAAAATTTTGACAAAATAATAATTCCCCCCTTGAATAATTCCCCCCCCCCTCGAAAAGTTCCTCCCTCAAAAATGTCTGACGAAATAATTATCCCCCAGGGGGATTTTTCAAGCAAATACGGTAAACACTGAAATGTGCTCAGACACACTAGTTGACATCGACACCAAATGCCAACTGGTTCCGATCCCAATTTAAAGCTTACAGACGAGCCAACGAACGACGTCCAAATGCAAGCTTTGAATTGGAATCTGAACCAGTTGACATTGTGTGTCTATGTCAACTAATGTGTGTGGGGCCAATTAAATGTACCCTAAATCCTCGGATAAGACCCCAGGGAAGTTCGTCATATGTTTTGAAGGGGGGACTTATTCGAGGGGATTTGAGCTTTTTTTTCCTTACCTCGCCAACAGGAGGGTGTTATTCGACGGGGGGGGGGGGGGTCTTATTCGGGGATTTGCGGTATCCAACCACACCAACCTATCACACCTCCTCCTACAGCCGAGCGAGAGCAACTGCCCCGGGTCCACCGCGGAAACCAGCTATCCGAGTTTGAGGAACTTCGATCCGATCTTGCTCGTGCCCACGGGCATCATCATGCCCAGCAAAGGCAGCGCCCTTTTGAAGCGCGGATTGTGCTCGGATTCGGAAAAGGATAGTTCCGCGGAGACGGATGGGTTGAAGTCGATTTTTTCTGGGAGGCGGGTTGGGTGGTTGATATGTGGCTCGGTGTGGGCATTTGATGTTTGGTTCAGTATTTACCAGATTTTCTGATAGTGAACTGCGCTCAGCCGGTGAAAGATTGTTAATTCTCGCCATTTATTGGTACTTTACACTTGTAATTTACTCATATCGGTATGGGTTACGGTAAATTTTAAGTTTCCCAGTGATTCACCGCAATAGTTAAATGGACTCACCCCCTGTAAAATTTTCCCGTTCACCAGGCTCAGTAAACAAGCATCGCCCCAGCATAAAAAACCCTGGATATTTCCCTGTCCTACCGAGCACCGGGTCTACATGTGCACCGGGTTTACATGCGCACCGGGTTTGGGTATTTTAATGTAGGTATTGCAAATTTTTCCATCCTGCGCCAATGGGCCTACACACACTAGTTTTCCGCGTGACTTTCGTGGGAAAACTCAATTTAGTTTTCCCATTGTGCAGGCAACAGATGCAAGAGGCCGCCATTTGCAATTTTTTAATGATAATCCCTTTGTGACACCCATTTGGGAAAACTGTGAAAAAATGGTGAAAGTTTAATGAGTTTTGCACCATAAAAAAATTGATTTCCGGAACGTTATTTATGTTGCATGTTATACACTATGTGAAACTGTATATATATGTACATTTTTGTGCTTCCAGTTACTTTTGTTATTTTTTAAAAGATTTTTGAAAATCATGAATATAATAATTTTTATAAAATCATTGGTTACTTTGTAACAGAGTTGAGAAAGCGTATTTACGCTTACCCGAAATACCCGGGTAAATGGGTATTTATACTTACGCTTACGCTTACACTTTTATAAAATACCCGTACGCTTTATTACGCTTTCCCGGTCGAAATACCCAGGTACTAAAAGCGTAAAAAAGTTTTTCGCATGGTCCGGTTTTATGCTTTTGTAAAAAGTGTATAACTACAAAAACGAAAGTGAACAAAACTGCATATCACTAAATGACTGCATGTGTGCAGTAATGCAGTGGAAATAGCCTCACATCTACAAATTGTGTCGCAAAATGAATGTCACTTTTATACTGTGTCGTCGGGCAAAAATTTTATATGGCTTTAGATGGCAATGGCGTTAGAATAGAAATTTTGTGGCCAAAAATGCACGATGTCCTAGTTTGAAAATGAAGATGACATACGTAAATATAAGTATGTCTTACGTTTACGCTATTAGAAGAAATGTGTTAAGTATTTATGAGAATCAGGTATAAATACATCGCAAAAATCGACAACACAAAGTCCGTGTTCGGAAAAAGAGTAATTAACTGTTGATGTAGATTAATTGCCATCAACATCTAAGGGCAGACTACCAAGTGGACATCCAAAAAATGTCGCTAAAAGCTTGATTTTGAACGAATTCGCTGAGCAAAAACTCCCTGAAATTGTTTTACGCTTACGCTTTATTTTACGCTTTCCTAGGTATTTCAAAAATACCTTACGCTTTTAGTATCCACACTCAAAATTTGAAAAGTGTATTTACGCTTACGCTTACGCTTTCCAAAAATACCGGTATTTTAACAACTCTGCTTTGTAATACTTGTAAATTTAGAGCCACATACAGTTTTTTTTCTCTTTTATTTGATACTAATCACACACTGTCATTACCACAGTTTGAAAAATGAATGAATTTAACATGTATGACATAAAAAAATCAATAAAGTTTTAATCACTTGGCAATCAGCTGCAATCACAAGGCACAGCATGTATTCAGTATATCGTCAAAAAAAAAGTGATATATCTACACCATAAAAAAAAACGAGAAAATTTTTTTTTTTAATTTCTTTTACTAAAACATGACCTAAAAATTGAGTTTTTTACCCTGAGTGCTCATTAGACTTTTATTGAAAGACAAAAATATGTGGGAACACATGAAATCCAAATCAAGCATTAATCACGAACTCAACTAATTGTATAGTTGAAAAGCTAAAATATTTAGTTTTCCCATGTTGCATGCAGAAGGTGAAAAATAATTTACACTTGGTAGTAAAATTTTCATTTAGCTTTTCACTTATTACCAATTCATGCAGCACACATGAACAATCAAAACCTGTCATAAAAAATTATAAAAATTCAACAATTCCACCAATTTATCCACGGCAGAACCCCCTCTGGAGTCTTCATCCACTCCTTCAGTTTCTCTCTCAACCCTCACAGCAAAAAATAGGTGTGTGATGTGTTGTGAAGCTTCTTGAAGTGCCTTCACGGTTCGCTTCCTGACGCTTCACGACGCTGGTCTGCGCTTCCCGACGCTTCACAAAAATAGTTGTGAAGACAAGTGTCACGAAGCTGCACAATGAAGAGTCTTCACTTACGACGTCCCACTGTGATGTGACAATGTCAGAGCTGTAGTGAAGGCACTTCACATGAAAAAAGTGTGGTAATTTTAGTATTAATATGCTTATTGATAGCATAACTTTATTATGAGGATGCGACAATACATATGAAAATAAACTTAATGTGTGACAAGATAATGGGAGATGGTAAATAAATAGTACCTAAATAAAGCAGCGTGAAATGTGACTAAACATGGCTCATTGAACTATATGGCACACATGCCCATCCATCCATCCTTGGCATTTGAATCATTTTTTTGCAGTAAAATACAATTGGAAGTGTGTGGAAGTGAGTGTGAAGTGCCTTCTATAATCTCTTTTTTTCTGAAGTGTCTTCACCAAGTGTCACAACGCTTCCACTGGAACACGGCATCAGTTTGATGCGTGTGGAAGCGTCAGCGTCGGGAAGTGCACTTCACGAAATTACAGGCTTTGTGAAGCTAGGTGAAGTGAGTGGAAGACACTTCACTGAAAACTTCGTGAAGTGTGTGGAAGTGAGTGGAAGTGTCTTCACAGAGCGCGCTTCCACACACTTCACAAACTTATTTTTTGCAGTGCCTGTGGTCACGCTCGCGTCGTTGATCACCATGTTGCACGTTATCCAGCCTGTCATATGCATCCCTCCAGTCCAACTGCATTATTTAGCATACATTCTTTGTAATAAGAACATGGCAAAACAGTGATAAATGTAAAACAAAAACAAAACAAACTGTGCAATCACAAAGCGTTTGTTCATCTGGAGCGCGCAGCGGTGCTTTCTCATTCCCCATCTGGTGGCAGTCACAAACTGTGTAAAATCACCGTGTAAAATGGCAAGTGTCATGCAAGGTGTCAAAACTAGGGTGTCAACTTTCCATTTTCCATTTATGCTTTCCACAAACAAATTTTTTTCCATTTCCGCTTCCATTTTCTGGCTCACTTGTCTGCTTTTCAAAAAAAAAATTCATTTTCCAGCTTAATTTTCTCTTTCTCAAGTATTTCTGTTTCAGTGAAACTGGTAAACATGCATGCAAGTTCTCAATTTTGTAAATTTTTGTATTTCCAGCATAATTACAGCAAATTTTTCAATTTTCATTCCTGTTTTCTGCCAAAAAGTTTTTGTTGACACCCTAAGTATCACTGAATAAAATTCTTTGAAGTTGTAGTAACGTGTGCCGCTGTCTGAAATGTACGATTTTTACAAAAAAATGCCAAAAATATCATGTCAAAGTTCAGTTGAGTTTTCCTAACATGACGTTATTTGTGCTTAACTACTATTTCTTTACTGTCGCCATGGTTGTCACCATGAAAACCATGTGAAAACTCAAAAATTTGTAAAAATTATTACTCATTTAATACATATCGTTAAGTGCCTATCTCTCTACACAAAATAGAGGAAAAAATTCTGCATAAGACCTCCAAATTTCACATCTCTGGTCCATTCATGTCTCGTTTAAAGATACTTTTTCAAAGTGGCCACCTGTGTGAAAACTCACCGATATGGCGACAAAAATGGCGACATTTTGACACGATTTTTGTCGCCATGGCGACAGTTTTCCACGGATGCTTGCATATTGTGAAAACTGCCGACACGTGTGGCGACATTTCTTGTCGCCACCTGTCGCCACCTGTCGCCATGTGTCGCCAGTTTTCACAACGTGTATGCATACTGTTCCCATAATGACAGACAAAGTGGAAAACTGCTTCATGCGTTGCAAAAACTGCTATTGAGCCAAGGAATATTGTCAACATGCTGGCACATTGTGAAAACTCAACATGCATTTTTTTAAACAGTGCAAACAGTGTTATTTGTAATTACTGGTGAATGAGAATAGCAGTGTTTACTTTTGAAGTCATTTGATTTAAGTTTGTTTAATTCATTTGGAAATTGGTTTAGCAAGTAGTTTGTGAAGTACTTAGTTAAGTAGTTAAATGTTGTGCAATTAGTGAGTAACTAGTTCCTATCTTGTTACAACATCGATATAGTTTCATACACACTTGCAAATTTCCAATACAGTCACTTATTCAATCTCATTCACTTTTCGAAGTTTGTGCAATACAATTACAGCTATGAAAAGCTCAAGAAATATGGTCAAAATACAATAATCATGTTTTTGTTTGTAATGTTTGTGTTCCCATTACATTTTTCAAAATTCTGATCCTAATGCATGATTCCATTTACTAAGGCATTATTCACATACCATAATTCCTCAAAATACCCCCAGGGGGTTTATTTTTTCAGAGTGGAAATTTTGAGGGGGGTATTTCGAGGGGGGGCTTTTTCGAGGGGGGGTTATTATTTCGTCAGAAATTTTCAGGAAATTCATAGTAAACAGTATGCTTTTTCATACCCAAAACTGGTAATAAACATGGGTAAATAGGATATATCGGGACATATCGGGTATTTAGACGTACATCTGTACACATATTAATGTATATGTGTATCTGCGATGCAAATTGGCATCAATAAATACATCATGTACATTGCATACATGATGTATATCATTCCAGACAGGGGGTATTTTGAGGGGGGGGGGTATTTTTTCCTCAGCAGGAAAACACCTGGGGGTATTTTGAGGGGGGGTTAATGCAAGGGGGGGGTGTAATTCAAGGAAATATGGTACATTATTCTCAAAAACATTCATTGCTGTCTTTTTACAATTGTATTGTCTGCAATATTTCTCTCATATGTAAAAAGTAAAATGGAAAACAACAGGTGTGTACATGATATTTTTCTTAAAAATATACAATGAAAAACAGGAACAAATATCAAGCATGAAAAATTAACAAAATCAAAAACAAATGCATCACATGTAAAGCACAAAAATAGTAAATAAAGTCGGCAGACGTATCGCCCTACAAACATTTGCGTCAGTCTCTCCAGTGGAGAGTGCATGTCGTCATTATTTTGACGCAATATTATTATGATTGTAATGGATCAGGTCACGTATGAAAACTTGGCTCTTATCCCAGTTTCCAGTTGCGTAGTATACAAATGCGAGTGAAAAGTCAAAGTTAGCCAAAAATTGTTAAAAGGTGCTCCACTTTGCCAATTTCCACCGTTATAATCGCTATTTTTGTTTATATACATGGTTATATAGTTGTGTTAGCCTTTTTTTTACATTTATAGCGGATTTCGCAATTTTGGCTGGCTGCCAAGTTATCATATGGGGACTCTTCCATTGGAACAGAGCCAACGAATGAAAAATAAACAAAAACGGTAAAAGGGTCATTAAAACAGTCAATTTTTTTTCGCTTCCAACGGACAACGTTAAAACAAAACGTTGAAACGGGCGGCGTGCACGCACGGACACGGTGAAGCGTCCATTTCTCTTTTAATATTTTTTTTCTTTTTCAATTCCGAGCATCCGGGTGGGACCCAAGTTTTGTGTTTGCTCTATTCACGAGTGAATTCTAACTCTCCAATTTTGTAGGGTGAAATGTCCACCGACTTTATGTATCTGATAAAGCATGATGTCAGTACTTTCACAGATTAAACTGTGTTGATACAACATCACATTTGTTCACATTGCCCTCCTCCACCTCCTCCTCCTCCTCCTCCTCTGTCTGCATGTCAAAAATGGCTGTGGTTAATTGCTAGTTCAACAGAGTTGCTTACACATCAAAGTTTGGCAGTTTTCACTTATTGCATTCACATGTCGAAAATTCAATATAGTTGTCCATGGTGACAATGGCGACAATGGCGACATGTCGCCATGTGGTATGGCGACATTCAGGAAGTGTTGCCATACCACATGGCGACATTTTCCATTCAGTTTTCCCCTATTGCATTCATGTTGGGAAAAATTGTGACTTGCCGAAACCAAAACAAATTTATTTTTACCTCTAAATTTTACTTCATGCAAGATGGGAAAACTGAATGGCGACATGTCGCCATTTGAGTTTTCCCAAGCATCACGCGGAAAACTAGTGTGTGTGGGCACAATGTGGCATATTTTGGTGAACAGTGCCGGGCATCTATTGCTTTCAACGTAGCGCGCTGAACCGTATAGGAATTGTTCCAAGAACATCGATCCCACGCCATGACTCATCAAATATTGTTGGCGCCAGCGCCATTTCTCTGGCGGTGAACCCACCCAAACCGACCTGCGTTTGTGATGGATGTGAGCAGGGCGGCCGCGCAGCACAACGCCAGCGACAGGAACGTGTTCATATTCTATTGTGCACTACCTGCGGCGGGGGTGTTATGTTTTTGTGTAGTGATTTGCTTGTACCATATGCTACGGCCCTAAGGTAGAGAAAAACAGGCGCCGATAGCCAGTGGCGCCATTCCAACACTAGCTGTATCATGTTGCCCTATTGTGCGCCTTCGCCGATTTTGAGGAGTGCTAGTGGGCCAAGAAAAGTTTTTGTTTCGAATATGAAAATTACTTGTAAAGTTTATTTTTAATTTTACTTGTAAAGTGATAATTCGAAACAGATGTAAAGATTAACTAGGTAAGTAAATGTAGGCCAGAAAATGCTATCAAACATCAAATTATTAACTACATACGGTAACTGACACAGAACCAGAGTCGTTAAAAGTACTGAACTTTTTTAAAAGTAAACGTAAATGTAAAGTATTTTTATTTTACTCACACGTGGGTACAAAAAACGTAAAGTATTTTAATTTGCCTTTTACAGTGTGTAAAAGGTGAGTAAAATACGTTTTCCAAGAGAAAACGTAAAAATGAGTATTTTTCCAGGGAAAACGTAAAAATGGGTATTTTTCCTCACAGAAAATGTAAAAGTGAGTTTTCACAAAGTACGCGAGTATGTGAGTACCGGAATTTTTTTCGGGAGGAAACATAAACGTATTTATCGAGTAAACGTAAATACGTTTTAACAACTATGCACGGAACGATGTTGATGATTCACGTAGTTCAACTCAATTTTTCTGCAGTGAACAGTGTATGGTTTTGGCGGTAAAATTTATCGAGTTGCATGGAAAGCTATCATATCTTATTTGAATAATTCAACATTTCCCCCACACTACTCTCACTTTGGAATAATTTTGTGCATAAATTTTAACACAACATCATACATCAAATTATTGTAACATCCAGTTAAAAATGGCGAACCGTGTGGAAAAAGTATTTAAAATCTTTAAGTGTTTTCAATAAAATGACTTTTAGAATTTACCGTATTTCCTCACAATACCCATCGAAGATCGAAAACTTCAAAAGAATTCAAAACCATTTTCGTATTTTTGTTTGCCAGCGTTACATTCAGTGAAGACTGAAGATGTGCAGTCCACTCTATTCATATGCAATAGAACAATATACCCCAGAAAGGTTTCTAAATAGCTAAGACAGTTTTCTAGTGTAAAATCACAATGAAATCCTAATGAAAAATATTCCATTCACAAAATCACAATTAAACATCATTTCAGCTGCCACAAAAGCGTAATGTATGTTATCAGCATAGAGAAAACCTGTAAAACAACGATTAAAATGGATGGTTCTCAATTTGTATGTAAATATAAAAACTCACTGTGATCAGAAACGACTTTGTCATAGGAAAATTTGATAGTGGACAAATTATGTGCACATCCGACGCCGCCATCCTTGTAAAATAGGCGTGAACAGTGTTGCTTAACTGTGATTTATACATTTTATATCAAAATGCCCCATAAAGAAAGATCAACTTCAATATACTGTGCGCCGGCTGACCGCAAAGTATGCGTCAAAAATTACTTACCTATGTCTTAGTGTAAAACGCGCGGGCAGGATGCTTATGCACAAGCTTTCACAGAAAAAAAATTAAAAGAAAAAGGCGGAGTCGTGTACACGCGGCAAATGTTTTTAAACGTTGTAATCGTTTTTTAAACGTTTTCATTGTTTTTGCAACAATTCTAATTTTATCAGTGATGATGGAGTGTTTCATTCCGAAAAATGCATAGCGTACGATCTGCGGAATATAAATACCTCTAAATTGCCTGAAGTCACTGGAAAATTCATTGCCATCGCGTGGGGGAATATTTGAATCTGTTCATGCAGGTAGTGAATATGTATATTATTTGAAATATCTTTTCTCCAAATTTAGGTGACTATGTAGAGGGAAAGCACATATTTTGATGTGCATCGGTCCGCTCCACGTAGGCTCCGCCCACAATTTTCATTCGCACATGAGCGACGTCCCAAAAAGCGTGTTTTCAGTCAGGCCAGCACGCGCTCAATTTTCTTTACAAAAATCAAAAGTGTGTGGGATAAAAGTATGCTTTTTCGTTTGCGGTTTAGAAACCTTTAGACAGGCGCGTGTGGGCGGAGCCACGGGTGGCACATGTGTCAATGCCGCTGCACATAGAAATATGTGCGTCCCATGTAGAAACAATGCTTACCTTTTCATTGAGTGCCGAAGCAATTAATGGTAGGACTAAAACAGCTACAGATGAGAGCACAGCCCTTGAAACAAGTAGAATGAAATATGCTAAATGATGGGCTAGAAATTCTTCAAGATCATGGGTTGCGATGTTAAATATTATTGTGATGAGAATGGGAAGTTCTGTCCAAAACAGCAGAGGGTAGAAGAAATTTGTACGTGAATTTGCAGTTTCAATCATATTACACAATGACAAGTGTTTCTTTAGGCTACGCATCAAAGTAGTTTCCTCCAACAACTTTTTAACATTTTTGACTGAGGACTCTCTGTTGAAATTTTTAAAAGCTGTATTTAAATCAATGACAAGCCTCAAAATCATGCAGTATGTCATGTAATACAAAATAGTACCAGTACTTATGAAAATGTTGCCTCCAAAATTTATCCAATGGGCAATATCTGGTTCATTTTTTAGAAAATGAGTTGTTGTGTTCAACTTCAGTTTTTTTTCAAACCAATAATTAGTAGCTGGAAAAACACCATCAAAAATTATTTGGAATATAAAAATGCTACAGAATAGGGAGTTCACCACAACTGTGCTCAGTTTTGTTGATTCTTTGTTGTTTAAAAGATTTCTGCTGTTGTACATCAAAGTTTTATAGTCCTTCCAGTGGGAGCTTGCACACAGAAGAAACAAATATGCTAGAAATGCCCTCAGAGGAACCAAAACCTTTCGGTGTTTTTATTTGAGTGGTGCTTACAATGAAAACCTGATCCTGAAAACCTGTCATGAAAAAATTGATCTACATTAACATCAGGGGCCAAATCAGCACTCTGTCAAGTGGCAAGTTTTCCACGAATTTTTGTCAATAATTTTTTTCTGGTATTTTTATATATCTTGTGAAAAGTTGGCGTGGCGTTTGAGACTGTACATGTCTTGACACTTGACAAGAAATAACACCTGAGACACCGCTTGAAAACCCCCCTGAAAAATGTCAAATATCATGCAAAGTGTCAGAAATCATGTAAAACGTCACAGGACCAGTAAAAACAAAAGTTTGACATTTGTTGAAGTGCAAAATTTAGGTAACTTCGCCTGTTGCTGTTAATGCAATTTGTTGTGGAAGATTGGTAAATGGCGATTCGCTAAATTTGAGCGATTTCTCCATATACCATATATACTCAAATAATCCCCCAGGGAATTATTTTTTTGTGAGACTTTTTAGAGGGGGCAACTATTCGAGGGGGGAATTGTTCAAGGGGGGGATTATTATTTTGTCAAAAAGTTTAAGCCTGTTTGTACGAACTGATTTCATGAAATATGCTTTATTTACTGAATAACATGTAATTTTTGTTCAAATTGGATGCAAAAACTTCATCATATGTCAAGGCTCAGGCTTTTTCTACCGCACCACTTGAATAAAATCACTGGCCTTGGATAGTTGTTCTACAATTAACTTTAAGCTGAGTGTTGTATAAATTCCAGCAAAAAAGTTGATATATACTTCAGAGAATAATTGTAGTACGATGCCTGCGATAAAATATCAATATCTCCATTGGTATTGCATGTTCAATAATTTTTAATAAATATAATGCGATGAGAAAAGATATATTGCGTATATAACAAGAAATTCCCTTTTCAGAAATGTCTACCTACGGAATGTATAACAATAATTTTTTTTCCATCTTTGCATCACTATAAACTTACCAATGAAGAGCAGCCATTTCACAGCAAACTTCAGCCAAAATAAGATCCTGTCTGAACCATTTTTCAAACTTTCGACTTTCGATTCACCATAAAATTGCAGCATCTTCAAATGTATGTTGGGTATATCCATGATTATATATATCTGAATATTATTACTGGGGCCAGTTTCGCAAGTGGAGAGTAAAAATTATTAGTATTAAGTAAAATTGCAAACGCGCAGTGAAATGCATCATACAGATGACAAACAGCGATATTTGTCATGTACATTCTGTTTACACTCAATTTGGGTGGGGGTATTTCGAGGGGGATTTTTTTCCCCAGGAAAACTTTAGGGGGTGTGTAACATTATCGTAAAATGTAAAACCTTTAATATTTAAGTTGACGTTCTTATGTTCGCTTTTATATTTAGTTAATTCAATTTATCAATATTCCTTTTCAGTGCACATTCCACCTTTTTAACGTCTTCACATTCACCATTTAATATCTCAAGCGATCATGTTTACAATGTGCGCTTTACGTTGCTCACATATTTAGATCTTAGTCATTGCTCACATTCCGCCACATTTCCTTGACAAGCAGCACGCAAATACGCCGACATGTTTATGTTAAGCGGCGGGCTCGCCCCAAGCGGGGGGCCGGGCCCGCGTGCCATTTCAAATGCTGTCTGGCTTGTCTCACATTTTCACTATCTTGCCAGTTTAGCTCGCTTTTCATTGGAAGAGCGAGCGGGCAAGAGTCGAACTTTCACAATTGGAAATGTTGGGTAAAAATCGGAGATTAGAGCCAACCGATTGGCGCCAAGCCAGTCGCCATCCGTCTGGCCCTTAAAAGCCAATCTCACAGCTAAAATCGGCAGTGTTTGCAACCTCGTCAACTTCACACAAATCTCTTCCTAGGATCTAAATAAGCGCCGTTGTCACTTTTATTAAGTTGCTTATTTTTGGTGCTAAGTTTTAACTCTTGGTGCTTTAAATCACCTTAGTGCTTTATTCACACCCGCGCTATTTAAGGTGCTTTGTTCACAACCGCGCCACTTAATTATCGCCTTGTTGTCGTAATTAAGTGCCTTCATTAATTTGCCTTATTTATTCGGTAATTTGCGTTTAATTTACGTTTCATTTAAGTAATTAATTTAGTTGTAAATTAATTCCTTTATTTTAGTATATTTTATTTACATTTATTTCTTTGTATTTAATTGTCTAAATAAAAACATTTGTCAAACTCTTTTGGAAACAATCTAAATATTGAATCACACTAAC
Source organism: Sphaerolaimus hirsutus (assembly GCA_964036195.1). NCBI lineage: Eukaryota > Metazoa > Nematoda > Chromadorea > Monhysterida > Sphaerolaimidae > Sphaerolaimus > Sphaerolaimus hirsutus. The sequence continues at coordinate 15,183 of CAXIWS010000564.1, read as the reverse complement.
TCACGTCAATTCACTTCAAGTCAACTAATCACATTGATAAAATAGCGGAACGTCAACTAAGAGACGACGCTTCACATCACAATTCATCCGTTCACATTCGTCCTTTTCCTCGGTTAGGAATAGGAGCTCGTTCACAAGTCAACTCAACTAGTTCCGTACTATTTTACATGGCGCAGCGAGCAGGGTGACTAATTAAATAATTGGTCACTCTAATTAAGTCGTCTCGCGCGAAATTTCATTGGAAATTGTTTGTCACAACACGAGGTTACGGTAATACGGTTTTGGACGCAAAATCGTTAGTAACGCGTGTATTTACTTACAATTTTAAGTACAATTCACAAGTAACGAAATATTTATTTTTATTATTTTATTTCGTTCACAGCTAGCTACCACTTTTGCTAATAAGCAATAAATCGATCGAAACTCGCTATGGACGAACGCTTACGCACTCAACGCGGCGTACCGGCTGCTTCAGCTATGCCTACGAGCAACGTAGATGAGGCCGACACAACCCATCCGTTGACTCAGCACAGCCGGGCGTTGACTGGAGTTCGCAATGGTGTATTGCGATTCCTAAAGTCGTCAAGGACGAGTCACAACCCGCTGCAGCAAATTTGCGCGCGGCGGAGGAAGTATTGGAAATGCTTCAGGCCTACGTTTACCAAGCCGAGATGAAGCGCTTGGACCTGTCCATAGCTATGGAACGATTCACATCCATCGTTCAAAACTACATCACAAGCTTGGACAGAGACGAAGACGGTGCGGCCGAAGAAGCAAAGAGCGCCACGGCAAAAGTGGACCGCGCGCTCTATTTGGGCTCGAACAACGCGACGATGCTCATGGACGAGCTGGAATCGAAGATGGCGTCCGCCAAAGCGCAAATCAAATCCGCGGAAAGGTTGATACTTTCCATGAAAGGTCAGTCCACTGTTGATTTAACTACTCAACCCCCTTCACAACCACCCCTTAATGTCACAACGGGAAGTAGTTCTCAACCTTCACAACCAGAAACTTTGTTAAAGTTACCTAAAATCGAGCTTGCCAAGTATAACGGCGATCCGTTAGAATGGGCAGCTTGGTGGGAAATTTTTCGAGCTCAAATTCACGACAGAGCTACTTTGTCAAACGGTATGAAATATACGTACCTCAAGCTCAGCCTTACCGGCCCAGCAGCAGAACTGCTGGCCGGATTAAAAGGTGATGGTCGCAATTACATCACAGCGGTCACCATGTTAAAGTCAAACTTTGGTGAAACGCATAGGGTACAATCAGCCCTGTGGGATAAATTGTATTCACTCGAAAAGCCTTCATCGAGAGGAGATTCCCTCACAAATTTCACAAGAACCCTTTTGTCAACTCTCAATCAACTAAAAGAAAGGGGCGAAAGTGTCGATTCTGGTGCTATTTTAAGAATAATTCGAGGTTATCTCCCCGATAATATTGTTCTTGCCATCACAGAAGAACACCGGAATTCGATGCGCACTGCAGCAACCAACGACACAGAACTCACAGTCGTCAGGTTTGTTGATGCATTATCTACCATTGCTTGTGCTCGGTTAGATGCGATGAAAACTGAACAGCAAGGTTCACAATCTTCAAATGTTGTTCAGAAATCACAAAATTCATCGTAAAAAAAGCCACAAAGTGGAGGTGGTTGGCAACAGCAAAAGAAAAAGGGAAATAAATCACAAAATACCTTTTCTAAGCAAAAACCTATTCACAACACGGTTGCTTTTGCTGGCACAAATGCTAACTTTGGTAAACAACAAGGAAAAAATAAAAATTCCACACAACCTCCCAGAACTCCCGCGAGCGGAGCGGCTAATCACAAGCAGTTCTCACAACCTGCTGCTGATTATCGCAAGCCGAAATTCGAATGCTTGTTCTGTGGCAACAAAGAGCACTACAGCGTCGATTGCCCTCAATACGTCACACCGAAAGAGCGCATCGATCGGCTACAAGCTTTGGGCGAAGTGTGCACGCGGTGCACACACAGAGGTCATCCGACAGCGCAGTGCACTCAACGATTGAGTTGCTACTACTGTCGCCAAATCAATCAGCATCACAGGGCATTCTGTCCTAATAGACCGACACCCGCAAGGCGTCAGGTAAACAATTCACAAAATAAAGCCTTTGTCACAGCAACAAGCGCTAATTTTGTCAATGCTCAGGTAATCACAACGGGCGCGGCTTCGTCACAAGCGCCGCCATCGTATCCGCCTTCACACACGGAACCGATGAGCGCGCGCGTCATCCCCCCGGACAACAACGATTATCGGTGGGAACAGCGGACGCTGTACCAGATGGACATGGACGGCCCGCTGGACATGGGCGAATGGCCGAAGCCCGCCAATGAGCTCCAGGCGAGAGCTCAGGAGGAAGCGCGCAAGTATCACAGCGAAAACGAGCTGTGGACGACGCTCCGAGCCGGCCTCATCAAGGACGGCATGGACATGGAGACCGTCGAAGCCAAAATCCGCAGCTTCCAACAGAAACGGTACGAGGTGTACCCAGACCTCAACCCGAACCAGATGTCATCGTCGGTGCCAACTCAACCAAGTCACAGGCCCACGGTGGAGGTGCTGAGCGCACAGGCGGGTTACGGTAACCCCAACGCCGCTACCAGGCAGCAGGCCGAACAAGAGTGTGAGTTCGATTTTGCGCCTATTGTTCGTTTGCAAGTGGCCCAGGCTTTATTAGTTAATAAAGACGCTGAATTAAATCGAGTCACAGACCCTTTGTTAATATTCTTTGACACTGGATGCGAATATTCATACATCAAAGCATCCGTGGCAAATGAGTATAACTTTGAAAACAAAGGAGACGTCGTTCTTCAAATGAATGTGTTTGCGACAAAAACGCCAGTCACAGTCAATACGTTTTTGATCGAGGCCGTCATGCCTATTTACAAACACGTCGACAATCAGGGCAATATGTTACAAATTCCGCTCACATTGCGTGCGGTCAATAATTTGGCAACATATGCATGCCCGCCTCCTTTGTCACAGGAGGACAAAACAGTCATTTACGTTGTGTATGGTAAATATGCACAAGAACAATTCGCGGAACCACTTGAATTGATAGAAATGACTGATGAGTTTTGTCACAAACTATGTCAACCAGATGTGGTCATTGGTCAAGACTATTATTGGAAGTTCGATATTCAACCAACAGAAGTCGAACTCCCATCTGGATTGATAGTAGTTGAGTCAATACTTGGATTGATGCTTGGCGGAAATGCGTCATCACAGTCATTTGTCACAACACCTGACACCATGCCACATCAATTCATGGTATCATGCTGTTCACACGCATCATCAGCTGTTGCTGTTGGTCAAGAGACATTATTTCAATTTCACAGTCTCGAGTCAATAGGCATCACAGACGATCCATTGTCACACGATGACAACATAGCAGAACAGTTAATTCTGGAATCAATTACATTCGATCCAGTAACTGGACGCTACAGCGTAGATTGGCCATTCAAATCAACAATTTACGAATTGCCAACCAACAATGCAGAAGCATTTCGCCGCTTTCTGTCATTGTTGAAACGTTTTCGAAAAGATCCCGATTTATTCGAAACATACGCTAAAGTCATTTCCGATCAACTTCACAAGGGCGTCATAGAACCCGTCTATGGTTCACAAGACGGTTTGCAAGAACACATCTTACCACATCAACCTGTCATCACACCTGGCAGATCAACAACATGTCATATAGTGTATGACGGTTCTGCAGGCAAACCAAGTCTCAACAATTGCTTATTTCGAGGCCCAGTTCTCACACCACTGGTGCTTGGATTGATGCTTCGTTTCAGAGCCGGAAAGGTTGTGTTATTGGCAGATATCGAGAAAGCATTTTTACAAATTGCTCTTCACCCAAAATCACGCGCTTTCACAAAATTTTATTGGCTGCGTGATGACACCATTCCGACTCACGAAGATAACATTCAAATGATGCAATTCACAAGGGTGCTATTTGGTCTCACATGCAGTCCAACCATTTTGTCGACTGTTATCAAATATCACCTGGAAGCGGAACTAGCTTCCATGCATCCTGCTGATTCACACGAACGAGCGAAATTGGAGTTGTTGCTCAACAGCATTTACGTTGATAATTTAGTTATCAGCGTAGATGATGAAAAATATGCTATCCAGCGCTATCGTTTAATTAAAGCTGTTTTTGCAAGAGCAAATTTCAACATGCGTGAATGGATGACAAATTCGGGTGTTGTTTCTGCGAAAATCAAACCTGATGATCTCAACCCGAAACAGTCACAATATATCAAAGTCATGGGTCTTGTTTACGATCACATCGAAGACACCATTGCGCTGCCAACTCCAAAGAAAGATTTCACGCTCATTGTCACAGCAACACGCCGCAATCTGAACAAATTGCTGGCTTCAACATATGACCCTATTAGCATCACAGCGCCCGCGTTATTTCAATTGAAATTTTGCGTGTCACAAATAATTCAAAGGTGCAATATCACAGCCTGGGACGAACTCATTGAAGACCCAGAGGCGGATGACTTACTGGACGATTTGAAACGACATCTCTCGTCCATTAGTCAAATCAAATTTCTGCACTCATTTCACTCTTTTGGCATTGATGTCAAAGACAAAACACGTCCCTTAGAGTTGCATGTTTTTTGTGATGCCTCAAAAGACGGATATGCTGTTTGCGCTTATTTGCGTCAACAAGCGAGTTCACCTGATGAATACGGCTATGATGATTTCCGACATTTTAGTGGTTTTCTCACAGCTCGCACGAAATTAGCCCCACTTCCGTCAAAACAAGGTCAACCCCTCACAATCACACACTTGGAATTGCTCGGTGTCACAATTGGTGCACAGCTCATCGATTACTTACATCACGAACTCGTTGAGCTAGGTGGATGGAAAATTCACAGCAATTTCCTATGGACCGATAGTACAGTTGTCATCGGCTGGCTATATACTTCACAGCCGCTGGCTACTTTTGTCAATAATCGGGTCACAAAAATCCATTCATTTATGTCAAAACACTGCATTCAAATTTGCAAAGTTGCTACAAAAGACAACCCGGCTGACATTGCGTCACGTGGATGTACTTTTGCTCAACTAATGATCAAAACAATGTGGTTCACAGGACCATCATTTTTCGCTGAACCCTTCACAGCAGACATCGTTGACATTTCGCAATATCAAGCTCAACCTGTCACCGAAGAGCTTGCCAAAGGCGACACTCACATAAGTCGACCTTTATACGCTGGTGCAGCTACTTCACAGACTGTTTCACAGCCTGCTAATGCTCTTTCACAACAAGTGCCTGTCAATTTGGACCCCAATTTGTCACAAAATGTCACCCCTCAAAATCCGTTTGTGGAAAGTCGACAACGTCACATCCCATCAAATCCGTTCGAAATAGATATTCGATGATTTTCAACACTGTCAAAATTGTTGCGCACTGTCGTTTATTTGCTTCGTGTCAAAACATATTGGCTCAATCGCTCTATGCATAAAGTTGCAAAGCGCGACAGCGCATATTTGTCTAAGGCTATCACACAAGCCGATCTGAATGAAGCATTTCGACATGTGTTGCGCATTGCACAAGCTGAGGAGTGCGCCAGTTGCATTTCACAAGCGCAACTGGGAAAGCACCACATGCTCAAATGGGATGCGTGGAATAATTTATTATATTGTGTCACGCGTGTGTCTCACAAAGAACACCGAAACCCTTCGTTGTTTTACTACCTACCAAAAACGGGGTGGTTAACAACGCTTGTGGTTACGCATTTTCATGAGCTTGCTGATCACAGTGGCATGCTTCACACCTTAGCGGATTTACGTGAACACTGCTGGTTGTCAAGTGCCAAGCAAGTAGTTGCGAAAATTTTGCGCAAATGCGTCACATGCCGCAAAGTGGAAGGAGGTCCATTCACATTACCCGATTTTCACACGTTACCAGTCACTCTAACTCAATCACAAATCAAGCCATTTCAACACATTGGCATTGATTATATGGGACCGCTAGTTTATTCACAGAACGGCACCCGTCACAATCAACACATTTTGTTGCTAACATGCTTCAGTACACGCGCTATTCATTTAGAGTCAGCCAACAGTGTATCGACAGCCGACACAATTATGGCTCTAAATCGCTTCATTTCGCGTCGCGGCATGCCGGACACAATTTGGTCCGACAATGCCCCCGCGTTCAAAAATTGTGGAAAATTGCTGCTGGACGTAAAATGGCATTTTATCACAGCCAACAGTCCCTGGCAGGGCGGCGTGTACGAACGCATGGTCGGCTTTGTCAAACGCTTGCTCAAAAAAGCATGCGGCCGACGTTGTCTCACATGGCATGAATTTCTCACAGTCATGCTTGACGTTGAATTCTCCGTCAACACGCGACCATTGTCATATCTGTCAAACACAGACATTGGTGCAGCGATACTCCGCCCAATACATTTTCTTTGGGGCACCCCACCACCATGTTACATGGATGAAAAACGTGAGTTGGAATTCGATTCCACCACGATTCAGCCCATGCAAAAAATTCCAAAAGAGGAATGGGATGGGCCAACTGATGGATCTTTCAATCAGTCACCTTCACAAATTGAAAAATCCTACACATTCACACCGCCACGTGTCAATGACATCAATTGCATTGACAAAATTGCACTCAACTCTGTGCCTGAAAAGGACAGAGATGACATCATATTACTTTGGGATCAAATTCGTCACAACCGTGAAGTGCTCTGGTATGAGTGGTCGCGTCAATATATTGACCTACTGAAAGATCGAGCTAAAAATCAACGCTTGAAAAAGGGCACAATCAACGAGGCTCCCAAACGTGGCCAAGTGGTGTTAATCATTGATGATAAACAGCCACGCGGTTTGTGGCAAATGGGCCGCATTCACAAAATACACGTGTCAAGTGATGGCAAAATATGTGCAGTCACAGTATTGTCAAGCAACGGCCGTCGCACACGTAGATCTCCATCTAACCTCGTTCCTCTTGAAATCGACACAGAGGACGGTGTTGAATACAAAATCGACACCAAGGTCAAAGATGATGATAAATCACAACCACCACCCAACAATGGTGATGATTCACAAAATGATCAATCACATCAACAATCACAATCTTCGCAACAAGATGCAAGACGAGCAAACCCACGTCGAACGTGTCGCTACACTGGCACATATTCGTTCTGGGGAAATGTGTCACATTTAATGGCACTCACGTTGCTAATACAGTCAAAATTAGCCAACGCTCTCACATGGACAGATCAATATCACAAAACTTTCAATCTGTGCCATAAAACACGCACTGGTCACGTGATTCAACTTCCGGAAAAAGTAACATGTCACTTTCCTCAAGTTAACGCCATAGAGGATATTGTGATATCCATATGGACGTTGCGTGTTCAGCCACAAACGACACCCATTTATAGATGCTTTCAACAAGAGCATACTATAATCACATATATGAGTCTGGTGGGCGGAAAATCTATGCTGCCACCAGAGATCATAAAAAATCACAGAGTCACAACCTACGATTGCATGATCGCCTACCAAAATAAAACTTGGAAAGGGAACCCTTAATAAAAATCAGTCATGCATTGTGGAGTACCAACAAATCACTTCACATCGATTATTGTTACTTTTGTCACAATATGAGTAACACGGTAATGAACTTTCGCATAGAGGAAGGCATGGTTGCAAGTCTTGACGGAAAGAAAATTGTTTCCGAAATTCAAGATTTGTCACATTGCAACCCACAAGCCGGCTATTGTTATGACAGCGACAATGGCGTCTCTTTATGGAACGCTACTGCTTTCAACAAACAGTGTGCATTCCAAGAGATTGGTCAATTTAATGCGCAATATTCACAAAACCATTATGTAGTGGAAACATTACAAGCTGCATTTTCGGTCACATGGAGATCACAACAATTTCCAAATAATGCAGAATGTGTACCGAAAGACGTGAAATACCTTGACCAAGGCTCAGCATTCATTCAATTTCTTAGATACCAACAAAAGAAATTGAAAAAGCCGGAAGCCGAAAAGGCTCCTCTTCATTTTAAGCTCGCACCAGACCTCGATGTTGGTGTATTTCACTTACTCACAGCCCGTCAACAATATGAAGTCAACAAAATTGCACGTCTTGAATGTAAACAATTTGGATCCATCTGGCAACAATTGTGTCACATCCGTCAAACCCAGCTGGATATAATTCATGCAATTATCACATTCAATCCCACGCTTGGCTTGCGAGCATTGCTAGGACGTCAAAATCTCTATGCTGAATGGCATGGAGATATATTGATGTTCTGGGATTGTAAACCTGTCACAGCAGAAATTATTTATTTTCAACATCAATATAACAATACTTGTTATAAATTTCTGCCGGTCAAAGTCACAGACCACCCGCATATTATGTTCGTTGCTCCTGGCACCAATGATCTAATCACACATTCACCAATAGATCATTGTCTCATGAAAGATCACAAATATTATCAATTAAATGATCAATCATGGGCCAACGAAAATGGACCAACAAACTTGCAAACTGCAAGTGAACCCGTCACACAAACGTCAAATTCGTCACAGTTACAGTCAAAGTTTGTCACACCCCTCAAACGAGTTTCTCCATTCAAACGACTTTCCTTTAAAGGACGCTCGGTACAGTCTAGATCGGATCCCCCGGTCAGCTATAGTGCCCAGCGCGCCGAGGAAATCGAGATGGAGACGGGTGCGCACCGGGTCACAAGACCTGCACCCTCCTGCGAGTCACAAACGCAGGGCTCGTCGCCAAACGCCAAACTCACAGTCACAGAGCCCGTCACAACAGAGGTCACCATGGAAGACGCGATCCCTGAACGCGAGCCCTTGCAAAAGCGACTCAAGAGATTCGCTGGAGTTGCAGGGCTCCCAGGTGAGCAGCAATCGTCAAACCAGACATTTCCCTCTATACCCCAATCTTTTCACAAATTCAATCACGTCAATCAAAAACTGGTCAAATCAAAAATTAAACGATCTAAAAAGATCCATGACTTTCCTCAGACAAACACCTTCACAGTCCGACATAGAGCTCGGAGAGATGGAAGAAAATCACGTTCTAGATCTAGATCCCCCTCCGTACCATTTGACCAACTCAACACAGTCACTTCACAATGTTCGACCACATTCACAACCTCCCACGTCTCCTTGCTACCAAGCAAACCGCTTGCAGCAACAGAACAATGGCAGCCAACCGAGCCATCGAGGACGAGCGTCGACGAGACCGAGATGCTCCGACAAGCCCTCGAGCAACTCGTCGAGGAATCTGAGAAGCTCCCCAACTGGCCAGGTCGACCAGGAGGGGCCCCAGAAGACCAGGCGCCCGGGCACGGGGAAGGCCGCCAGCTTGAGGAGGATGCCGTTGAACCCATGGACGAGCATCATGAGGAGGGCCGGGAAAATGCCGGCGTTGAGGACGCCGACGATCTGCTACCACAGGAGTGATGAAAGTGTCACAGGCGTTTGATTTTGATTTTCACATCAATAATCTTTTCATATCAAGTGCCGTGATTGGCTGCGATAAAATTAAATTAGATTTAATTTTTAATTCTCATTTCAGGAGTGTGTAACATTATCGTAAAATGTAAAACCTTTAATATTTAAGTTGACGTTCTTATGTTTGCTTTTATATTTAGTTAATTCAATTTATCAATATTCCTTTTCAGTGCACATTCCACCTTTTTAACATCTTCACATTCACCATTTAATATCTCAAGCGATCATGTTTACAACGTGCGCTTTACGTTGCTCACATATTTAGATCTTAGTCATTGCTCACATTCCGCCACATTTCCTTGACAAGCAGCACGCAAATACGCCGACATGTTTATGTTAAGCGGCAGGCTTGCCCCAAGCGGGGGGCCGGGCCCGCGTGCCATTTCAAATGCTGTCTGGCTTGTCTCACATTTTCACTATCTTGCCAGTTTAGCTCGCTTTTCATCGGAAGAGTGAGCGGGCAAAAGTTGAACTTTCACAATTGGAAATGTTGGGTAAAAATCGGAGATTAGAGCCGACCGATTGGCGCCAAGCCAGTCGCCATCGGTCTGGCCCTTAAAAGCCGATCTCACAGCTAAAATCGGCAGTGTTTGCAACCTCGTCAACTTCACACAAATCTCTTCCTAGGATCTAAATAAGCGCCGTTGTCACTTTTATTAAGTCGCTTATTTTTGGTGCTAAGTTTTAACTCTTGGTGCTTTAAATCACCTTAGTGCTTTATTCACACCCGCGCTATTTAAGGTGCTTTGTTCACAACCGCGCCACTTAATTATCGCCTTGTTGTCGTAATTAAGTGCCTTCATTAATTTGCCTTATTTCTTCAGTAATTTGTGTTTAATTTACGTTTCATTTAAGTAATTAATTTAGTTGTAAATTAATTCCTTTATTTTAGTATATTTTATTTACATTTATTTCTTTGTATTTAATTGTCTAAATAAAAACATTCGTCAAACTCTTTTGGAAACAATATAAATATTGAATCACACTAACTCACGTCAATTCACTTCAACTCAACTAATCACATTGATAAAATAGCGGAACGTCAACTAAGAGACGACGCTTCACGTCACAATTCATCCGTTCACATTTGTCCTCTTCCTCGGTTAGGAATAGGAGCTCGTTCACAAGTCAACTCAACTAGTTCCGTACTATTTTACAGGGGGTATTTCGAGGCGGGGGGGGTAAATCAAGGGGGGTGTAAATCAAGGGGGGGGGGGGGTTAATTCGAGGTAATACGGTACGCCATGTTTGAAATGACATATCCAAAAATCGTTGAGAAATGTCTCCGAAATGAAATTGGGCCGCAATAAAGAGAGGAGTGTTCTATGTACAACTCATTTTTGTGACAATAGCGTGATGTGATCCTTCACAAAAAAATTTACTGGAAATATGGATCGCAGTTCAGTATCTATTTATCAAAGTTTTTCCATTTAACTTTCTACTTGCCATTTCACTTCTCATTTTACTTCTCAATTCACTTCGCTTTTGCAATTTTACTTCTCACTCAAGGACGTATCCAGGGGGGGGGGGGGGCGGGAGGGGGGCTGCAGCCCCCCCCCCTTCCCGGGGTGAGACCTAAAAAGTCCCGGAAAATGCAACTTTTTCTATATATTTTTTGATGTTTCTTAAAATTTTTGCGTGCAAGCGCGCAATTTCTTCCCCATACATTGTATTCTCAGCGGATCGGCCCTTGTAAACCAATTTCCTTGGAGATGTACACATTTTTGCGAATTTCGCTGCATATGTATGCATATTTACATACATATAAAGCGGTTCCTGGTGCTGGTGCCAACGCCAATAGCGCCGTGGCGTGGCGCCTTTGAATGGCGCTAGCGCCAAAACGCTTTTCCGACCTTATATAGGGGAGAATTTTATGCGGGGAGGGGCTGAGCCCCCCCCCGTTCGCCGGCCCCCGTAAACAAGCAGCCCCCCCCCCCGCTCAAAAATCCTGGATACGTCCCTGTTCTCACTTCTCAATTTGCGGAACTGGCTCCTGGGCTGCTCGCTATGCTGGATCGCTGAATTTCAAATTGAAGAACAATTAATTAACTTAATGAAAGCTACAAGGTTCCACATTCACATCCCAAATCTAAAGATTTAAAGTACCAACATTAGCTCAATTTTTGTAAACTGCCGGCTGATATAATTGAGCTTTTGATGACATCTGAATTCTATCAATTCTATCTCACTCCCCAAGCATAGTTGGGCCAAGTGGTCTGCTGTGAAATTGCCCCCAGGTGTTTAATATATGCATCCCTGGGGGGATTCCTGTGGCTGCTCTGATGTAGCCACAACAGGGCACCTCATGTAAAAAAAAAAAAATTTTCATCTGGCCAATATAAATGAGCTTTTCCAAAATTTTCAAAAAAATGGCATTTTTGTATTGTAAAAGCACTGGAAAAGCTCACAGGTAATGGAAAACAAGCACTCTGTAAGAGAACCAACCTTTTTTTGGTGTCAACAGGTCCAAGTACTCTGACAAGCCATCAAAGACTACCTGAACAGATCCCTTTGACATGTAGAAATCATCAAAGACTACCTGGCTATATCAGAGCAGACACAGGGACTCCCTCTGGGGTGCATGTAGTAAACACCTGGGGGCAATTTGACACCAGACCATGTGGCCCAACTATGCTTGGGGAGTGAGATAGAATTGATAGAATCCAGATGTCATCAAAAGCTCAATTATAATAGCCAACTCTTTAATTGTCAGGAGAGCCAGCAGCGGGTCGCTTCACTTTAGTAAACTCCGCTGTGAAATTTACCTTTGCTATATTGAATGGTTTCTGTGTTAGGTTGCGTCAAGTTTCATGCTTTAGAGTTGATTAAAAACAGGTCTGTATGTTGACTCATCACATGTATTTATTATCAAAAGTACCTACCGTATTTCCTCGAAATACCCTGGGTGGTGATTGTTTCGGAGTGAGAATTTTTTTTTGGGGGGGGGGTTTGAGGGGGGCTCATTATTTACCAGAATTTTTTTTTACTTCCAGAGCTAATTTTTTGTTTGAAACGTACGCACACGGAGACATCGAAAAATGCATCAATAAGCACCATGTGATCTATAGATGTAAAGAGCTGGCTAATATAATTGAGCTTTTGATGACATCTGGATTCTATCAATTCTATCTCATGCCCCAAGCATAGTTGGGCCAAGTGGTCTGGTGTGGAATTGCCCTCAGGTGTTTACTAGTGATGTTAAAGGCACCGGGAAAAATGGCACCGCACCGCACCGGCACCTTTGCCAACACATGAAAAGGGCACCTGGCACCCTGGGGCACCGGCCAGAAAATGGCACCGCACCGCACCGGCACCGGTGCATTTTGGAAAAAATGGCACCGGCACCGAAGGGCACCGGAGGATTGCTGGTGCTAGCACCGAAAGGCACCGCACCGGGCTGGAATTTCTGAAGTGAATATCGGGCAGTTTCTCAGTGGTCTCACTTTTGGAAGCGCATATTTCCATGAATTTTCAACCGATTTTGATGGTTGAGCACTTAAAATGATCAGAATGATGTGGCAATCACTTTTATGAAGCAATTACAATGATGACAAATGAACGATAAAATATTTAATTCACTGCAATGTCCATAGCCACTATTGTCCACTGATCGGAGTCGTTGCTGTACATGGAATGGAACTATCTCTGTCATAAACTGACAACAAATTTTGAACAAACAAGTATGATAAATATAAAATATAAAAATGATTTAAAATTCAACAAAATTTTAGATTCGTTCATCAGATCACGTATCGGCTATAATGGATTTCACAGTAAAAATAAAATAAATAATAGGTATATTTATTTGATGGGAGGTTTACAAAAAGGCAAAAACGGTTGGGTAAATATATCGCTGTTTTTTTAAATATGAATAAGCACATACTATGGACAAAATTGCACAGCACATGAAGCCTTGGCCGGTGCCTTTCCCGGTGCCTTTTACTTTTGGCCCGGTGCTAGCACCTTTGGCACCAGCAAAAAAATGGCACCGCACCGCACCGGCACCGGTGCTATTCTGAAAAAATGGCACCGGCACCGGCATGGCACCCCTGAAGATTGCAATGGCACCGCACCAAGTTCTAAATTAAGTTCAGGCACCTTCGGTGCCCAGCACCGGGGCACCGGTGCCCCGGTGCCTTTACATCACTAGTGTTTACTACATGCACGCCTGGGGCTCCAAGTGGCCCCAGACATAGAACTTTTTTTGAGCGGAGTTCAGGGTGGGGGAGGGGTGGTAAAAGATGCACCACATCAAGGTCTATATGTCACCCAAAGGCGACCCACCATAATCAAGGTTTCACCTAGCACCAGCTGTGAAAAGGAATGATTAATTCTACATGTCAAAGAGATTTGTTCAGGTAGTCTTTGATTGCTTGTCAGAGAACTTGGTCCCTTTGACAACAAAAAAACTTGGTCCCTTTGGTCCTTTAAAGCAAGTAAAGTTGTGCTAGTTATATTAAAATTATGAAATTTGATGTGTGAAGCATAATCGTTAGGTGATGGAAAAATTGGATGGAACAAAAAAAGAATCGTCTCATATTTTTGATGCCACCTATCGAAATCGTACACAGATGGTATGGCGCTTTTTTGGCGCTTTTAAAGTGTGAGCGCCAAGCGCCAATAGCGCCACGGCATTATAGCGCCAAGCGCCATGGCGCTTTTGGAGGTCTCGGCGCCAAGCGCCAATGGCGCCACTGCAAAAAGGCGACAAGCGCCAAAAGCGCCATGGCGCTTTTTGGTTTGGCGCTAGCGCCAAGCCGCAGCGCCATGGCGATTTTTACATCACTAGTCATGAACATTTGATGAAAAGCAATATACCTATATTTATGTAACATGTAAGCATGGTTTTTTGGGCAGAAATCACCACTTATAATACTATCAGATGGCTCCACCGCCATTAAATTGCTATACATAACATCATAAAGTACTGCTATTTGCCTGGCATATTTAAGTGTATACGTTGACAACATTGTAACTAATATTTGGGTGCCTTTGAAAAACCATTTTATTAAAAAATGTCATTCTTTAAACCCAGGTCATTGAAAAAGACGTTTTTTTTCATCCCTTGTCGAGACCACTATAATATTCCGGGACTGGGACTCTGGGTGGTCGTGACCAGGGACCGGGACCGCCCCAGTCCCGACTCTTTGCCGAACCATGTACCGGGACCTTGTGCTTCTAAAAGTACAGGGATGGGCATTTTCAGTTACCGCTGGAAAAACGCGATAGCTTGAGCTACGGTTGAGCTATCGCAGTGAAATTTTAAGCACAATAGAGTAGACTCCATAGGACACCTATTCTGAAGTTTTGCAACCCAAACGGCCACATTTTGGGTGAGTTGTGGAACACACAGTTTTTAGTGTAATTTTGTGACTTGACCCCCCGTTATCTCAGGACTGGGGACTATTCGAGAAAAACAAAGAATTTGGTTGTAGCCCCGACCCCAAACCCCAACATACTCAAAGGGCATCCAAATCGGCCAATGTACGACAGAATGGGACAACACCAAAGACCGGTGACCCCCCCCTCAAATGCCACCCTCGATTTATCCTATGGGTGACGCCTAGTCACAAAATTACACTAAAAACGGTGTGTTCCACTACTCACCCAAAATGTGGCCGTTTGGGTTGCAA
>CAXIWS010000563.1:0-10225 GCA_964036195.1 Sphaerolaimus hirsutus | reverse complement strand
AGGTTATGTCTAACTTAGGTGTAACTGCATTCCACATGGCATAAGGTGAGAGGGGAATTTCACATTTTTCACTTTGAAATGCCGCGGCGCGGCGTGTGGCCGCCTTTGGGCTCGCCGGCACACTGTTGTGACTCTCTGGGCGGTCTAAAGCACATTCTACCCTTTACTTACCTGTGGGCAGAGGCGGAGACTGACGGCTGATAGGTAGGTGGCGACCGGAAGCCAGGAACAATGAATTTCACTCAAAAAATACAAAAGCACTGTTCCGCGTTCCTCCCCATGTTGACTAGATTGTCGTGCGTCATCTAGTATCGGTGGGTGGTAGGAACAGCTTCTGATAACGCCCCAAGTGACAAGTCGCAGTCCAAAAAATACTTTTCCGCCGCCCTAGCATAAATATCTCCTCGCGCTCGGAAGGGTGTGGCCATCGGGCTGAAACCTTTCTCACGGGCGCTAGCTGACTGGATAGTCACAATAGTGGGTCACGGGACTGGAGGTGATAAGCACTTCGCGCCCGCGAGCATTCTCTAGCTACCGTAATTAATGAATACAAAACCCCCAAGCAAAGTTTCCATGTGACATGTAGAAACTATTGTACAGATCGTTTCGCGCCAATGCCTTTCATTCCCACGAGCTTAATTAATCGTCCTGTATCTTAATTAATTAACATTAATTGTAAGCATGTGTTAGCTGTCTAATTATTTAGCTTAAATTGCTGTGTTGGATTATGATGCCGTAATTGCCTTTGTACATACTTCGTTCATTCTGTTTTTGTAAAAATGCGTTGCACTGCATTGTTATTTGTTTTAGGTCGTTTTATATTAAGTAGGGATTTGTAGGTAATTATGGAAGTGAGTAATTGTTGCACCGAATAAGCTTGTAACTTATAGGTTTAGCCCCGTGTCGCATGAAGCTTTTTAATTACTTTTGTTAGCTGATCTTAATTAGTACTCTTTTTATAAGCAGTTGCGTTACGTACGATTTTACTAAGTGCTTACATCAGAGCTTATGTGATTTGAAAGTGATTTTGTAACTTCGCAATGTTATGTTCTTTTTAGCTTTTCATTCAAGTCGATTATGGTAGTCTTGATTGCCTTATAAGTAGCTGAAATTGTCTTTTCCCCCAACTTCGTCGATGCGACGTAAGCCAATTTTGCTTCTACTCTGCCGCTACTGTTCTTCCATCGCCCAAAAAATAAACTCTCTTCTCAACCCAACTTGGACCCCTTTTTGTATTGGCACTAAGTACTAACTTTTTCCCTTAGTTAGCTAATTAACAACTGCTCTAATTACCGCGCTGCTTATGCTGAGTGTAAGTGCTGTGCGTGCTGCGGGAAACGGAACAGCGTGAGCCACCGAGTGGTTCATCGCACGTTCTGAAAAACCTACCGTCTTCGGACACGTTTCCTTAAAATTTACAACACGCATTTATAATCTGGACCTCCGGGCCCAGTGCAGTGCACTGCAGCGGCAAGCGGCCGGTGAAGTGGGAATAGAGGGAAAAGTGCGGTAAAAAACCTCGTGAATCGTGTAGTCGAAAAACAGCTGAATACACGGATTCATGACAACTTGGTAGCAGACGCGAGTGGTTAGCTTAATTCACTTCAGTGAACGGTGCGGCGCCTGATCAACGCCAAGCCGTTAAGTGATAAGTAACAAACGATCTGTCGCGCCGGGTGGAAACGCTGCGGTCAGGAGGGCCAGCGTCGATCCCAGGGTCAGTTGAGGAAGTGTGGAGAGCTGCAGAACAGCTACAGAAGCGCACGCGCCGAGAAGCGGCGTTGCGCAGGGCACAGCAGACTGCGGACGCGCAGGACGCTGAGGTTGAACAGGTAAGAGTTGAAGCAGGTGCGCAGGAAGCGGAAGCGGAAGCCGAGCGCGCACAGGAAGCAGCGACTTGGACCAGACGCACAGAGGATAGCACTCCCGTCGTCCGGCCAGTGCTGCAATTTGGAATTGCACGTGCAGGAACAGGCGGCAGCCGTTGGGATACGCCGGCTTGCGCGCCAGGTGCGCTACCGACTGGGGCGGCTCGACGAGCGTCCAGTGGAGGCACAGAAACAGAACGCCCACCAGATAGTCCGCTCCTGCGACCCGACAGGCCAGTAAGTGCTGAGCCCGGGCGAGAGCAGCGGAAATCAAGTAAGTGGGGTTTATTTCGACGACCGTGGGGAAAAAGCGGCCGTAGCTCCCCGGTGTCGACAGGGTCTGGATCACAGGCTGATTCAGCAGGGTACGCTGGTGAAGACGAGCCCGTGAGTTCGTCTGCATACCAGCGTAGAAGTGGTGAGACTTCCGTAAATCTAATTGACACCCCAGTAGCGATCCCAGATATAAATATTGAATTTCCCTCGTTAGCCGAAGAGCTCGAAGAGGCGGAAAATTCATTGGGGGAGCTTCAATTAAGTGCCCCGCGAAGCTCATCCACACCACGCGAGCTTGCGTCCGCGCAAGGCTCGATTGAAAGCTGTGTCTCTTCGAATAGAGCACGGCGCAGAATCGTAGGACCGTCTCCCATAAATCAAAGTAGAATGACCAGCACCCCACCCCCAGGTTCGAGTGTGACGACCGCGCCGGCCACGCTCACAACGGTGACGACTACCCCGGCGGCGGCCAACCAAGTGACGCCGGGCCAGATCCTGACGGCGGCGACCGCGGCGGACCCGGGCAGGGAAACCACTGGGTACACTAGAGAAGGTTGGACCTTCCCGGGCATGATACAGCTATTGCACCAGTGGTCTGGGGAACTTAACCGCGCGGGACCAGCGGCGATTTCAGTCAATGCTTCCACAGCAGATAAAAATAAGCTACAGGCCATTAGGCTAGGTTTAAGTATGTACACCAGCGTAGGTAACCCCAGCGCGCTGGAGCAGGCCACTACACAATTTTTGGCATTTTGCTCTAACAGGGGATTAATTCCACCCATAGCATCGGCAGCTAATGCTACCCTGGGCGCGGGAACGGCCCCTGGGAACACAACCGCGCAGACTGTGCCCCCGCCGGCGAGTGTAAGCGGATCAGCGGGTGGCAGTGGAACGGCACCTGCGCCTGCAAACGCTACGGCTCAACCAGCTACCAGTGTAATCAATTTGGCGGGACAGCCGGGTCCCTCCTCCCCAGGATCGTCAGGATCGCTCTCACCTGCACCTAATCCTACGGATCCAGACTATCTGGCGCAGCACCAGGTGCCGCACGGCACGGCCGCTACGCTGACCGCCCTGGCTACGCAGTGCGATGCATTCACTGGAAGGGCTGACAAGAGTTTCAAGGATTGGAGACGTAAGTGGGATATTTTGTGTGATGCGCTAGGTGTTTCAATGCGCTCTAGGCAAAAGTTGCTGCCTATCTTTTTACAAAAGAATGCCAATTCTATCTTTGTAGCTAGAAGGCGGGAACTGCGCGCACTTGATTACAAAGCCATGATGGATCGTTTGGAAGAATTGTTTGCAAACCCAAACGCCCAGCATCATGCACAGCGCGAGTTTATTGAGTCAACTCAAAGTCCCACTGAATCTGTGCTGGATTGGGCAACTAGATTGGAACGTGCAGTAAAGCGCGCATATCCAATGCTGCATTCCGCCCAAAGGGAAGGCATGTGTATCACTAAGTTTCACCAGGGGTTGGACAAGGACATTAGGCGCAACCTGGCGGTGCACGCCAATATAAGCTGGAAGGAATTAGTTGATAATGCGCGCATGCAAGAAAGCTACAAAAACCTTGAAACCGTTCAGAAGGAACATGCGAAGTCGGCCAGCGAGATCGTCGCCGAGACGTCGAACCAGGTCATGGAGCGTATCATGGCCATGAACCTGCACCCCTCGGTCCAGTCGATGGAGGCAGAGGGTGCCGAGAATGCGAAGCTCAAGGCCAAGGAACGGGCGCTCGACGAACGACAGAAAAAACTCGACGCCCAGGAAGCTAAGATGATGGGCGCACCGCGCCCGAGGCGTGAGTTACCGCCCAAAAGGTTTGAAAATGGATGTTGGGAATGTGGATCTCCTGATCACTTTCGCTACCAATGTCCAAATAAGCCCCCTCCCGAGCCATCTGCCGGCAACGATAGCAATCAGCGTGGCCGCGGAGGCGACTTTCGTGCGCGCGGTAGAGGTGGCGGCCGAGGGCGAGGCCGTGGACAGGGAGGACAATATCCACAAAACTTTGGGTATCCAGGTGGATGGGTACCGATGCAATTAAGTCAACCTATGACCGTGCCTTCCTCGCAGATGATGCAGCCTGTGTACGTTCAGAGCCAGCAGCCCGCGGCCATCGGATGGCACCCGCAGCCACAACCGGCACAACGGCCGTTGGAATCGCAGCAGGGCCAGAGCAGCAGCGTGCCGCTGTTGAACCCGACGACAGTGACACAGGTGGGTGAATGCACTTACAAGGCCGTGACCGAGTCATCGCCGTCTTATGCTAGAATTCTCTTCCATCATGATCAACTATTGACATTGCAAGGGCTGGAACCGGAAGCCCCTGACGAGGAGGAGGAGATGGAGGAGCAACCTGTAGCTAGCCTTCAGTGTAAAATGCACGCACTCATGGTAGATAGGGAACAGTGGATTAGCCACTGGGCGTATCAACGCGAAGCCACGTCAATCCTATTTCGTACCAGTTGGTTAGATTATCTGCGGCGCACTGCAATGCATGATCTGAAGGATGAAGATTGCGTGGTGCTCCCAGACTGTCGCCCGCATGACGACCACAATGATACGCTTACTAGAATCGAGTGGAGGGTTTTGCGTGACGCCCCATTAGACCCATTCCTAAATGAGCCCCCTGTGATTTTGTCCCCGCGTACGTTTTCGAGCACATGCGTTGATAAAATGGCCGAATTTAGAGACAAAACGTCCGCAGTGCCTCGCCAGCGAGCGTATTCTGAGCCACCGTATAATAATCAAGTCTTTGGCGCTTTGTTTACAGTGTTCACCATCGCCGTGGTGATGGCGTGCTTGAGCTTGATGCCTTTGGCGGTGGCCACGACGATGCCGGATACGCCACTGCTGTGCAGCGACCTGACCGATCATTACGACTTGTACACCTACCCCGACCTGCCTAACTGCACCGCATTAGTCGATTCTGCTGTGTCGTTGACTAAACCGGTTCCCCTGAAACTCACTATTTACAAACGCAATATGGTAGAGTATCGTGCCACTGCGTATCGATGTGTAGCGGCCACGCGGTCGGCTCATACATACCAGAACTTCTGGGGTGACGTCACTTTGGAACATTTTGACTCGCAGCCGCGTGCGGTAGATCCCTCGGAGTGTGAGAGCATGATGAAGTACCATAAGTGCAACGACGGCGCGCTTCAGCCAGTGGACGAGCTGAGCAACGCATGGGACACTCAATACCCGACAAACGTGAGTTACTCGGGGCACGGGCTGTACTGTTGCAGCTGGTTAATTACCAAGACCCCGCAGTGTGGGTTGTTTAAGGGAGATGTACGCATGCGCTACGGCGCCAAGGTCATGCAAAGTACGTTAGGAGAAGTGTCAAAGTGTAATTACGAGGAGGGCACCTGCACCCTACCCGACGGTAGCCAATTAGTCTGGAAACCCAACCCAAAGGCTGAATGCCCCTATGAGAAATGGCAAGAAATAGCTGGGTTAATTAGACAAGATATTTGGCTCGCGCGTGATCACACTTTGGCATTGTCATTTCGAGCAAAAGAAGAAATCATTTCATGTGGTGAAAAACTATGGAAATCAGACCAGGATATTGTTGTGGCACCGTTCGAAATCCCCCCAATTCGGTATGTGCGGGAGAAGCGTCGCGCGGCACGCCCCGGATTTGGCGTAGTGGACACCGGTCACTTGGCCGCAGCGATGCAAGCGGTGTACGAGACATCTGAGCAAACTATGCGTGCACAGGCCGTGTCCACTTGTAGGCATGTGCAACATTTTCAGGAACTTCTCCGCCTAGCTATGACCGAGCACCCGACGACCACGGCGCGCTGGTACATGCGCGACAATGAGATATTGGCCAAGGCGGCGCCAGACGGATTTCTAGTGCATAAGTGCTTTGCGGTAAAGACTTATCAGTTGGGCACCGAAACAGGTAAAGGCGCGTGCCACGCTACGGTCCCAATACGAATGAAATTGCATGGACAGAATGTGACCTTGCATTTGGATACAATTACAAATGCCCTTCTGTTCCAGCCGGTTATGGGAACGTGCACAAATCGCCACAACCGTGTGTTGAAATTGCATGGGCAGTGGTACAAGTATTTACCTGAGAAAGGCGCCCTGGAACATATCCCCGTTTACAACACCCACAGTTTCCCACACAGGTGGCAACTCGAACGACCGACGGACGTGCACCATCAGATCTTTGCCGCAACGACAATGTACAATTTGTCTGAGCTGCTGCCGACTACCACGCTGAACGACGTGTGGCACTCATACGCGATTGTGCGGCGCGTGCATGGAATGCCGACGCATGCGGTTGATGGCAGTTTACAATCGCATCGATTAATGGCCAGGTCAATGGTAAGCGTGGGATTTTGGGATTTTGACGCCTTAAGGTCATGGCTGCAGATATGGATTTACCTGGTGTGCGCCATAGTGACTTGCCAGTATTTATTAGCAGCTCTGTTGGCCGCCGCGCCCCCGGCAGCTACGACGCTAATTGAACGAGCGCGCCGACGACTGCGACGGGAGTCGAGGCCGCTAATTACCAGACACAGAGACGCAGGTAAGCGTAGCTTTATGAAAAGCTATGACGGCCGATTGACCGTGTTGAACCCGACAACAGGTGCGTCCGAGCGCGCATCAGATGACACGGTAACGGTACAGATGTTTCCATCAATTGAATATAATCACCAATTAGAAATGGCGGAAATTTCCATGAGCCCCTCGGTGGAGAGAATCAGAATGATTACGCTATCAAAAGATGAACAGGAAAATATAAAGTCTGTCGTCGCGAGGCGGAACGGGCCTGTGCATGTCTACTACAGTCCTGCAGTGCCCGTGTGCATGGACGGCATCATGTACCACCGATGTTTGCTGGACACCGGCGCCATGCGCTCGTTATGCAGCAGAGACGTGTTCCAGGAGCATCGACATGGACATGACGCCGTTGAAGAAACTTCTCCCATTTCTCACATGCGATGCGCTGCGGATTCCAAGCTAATGATAATTGGTCAGTTGGAAATGCCCATTGATATAGGGGGACACACGTTTCGTGTTGTTTTTCAAGCCATCGATGGGCTGGTTGACAATTTAATTTTGGGCGCGGACGTGCTGCGGCACATGATAATTGATATGCCCGCGCGCCTCTTAAAAATCCCCTCAGTAGGCGTCAGCATCCCTTTTGATAACCACAAGCCGGACGTGCAGATTCGGGCAGTGTTTGCATTAGTCACAGCGGCTACCGAAATCAAGGCAAGGCATGAAGCAATGGTGCCGGTGCGCCTATC
Source organism: Sphaerolaimus hirsutus (assembly GCA_964036195.1). Classification (NCBI taxonomy): domain Eukaryota; kingdom Metazoa; phylum Nematoda; class Chromadorea; order Monhysterida; family Sphaerolaimidae; genus Sphaerolaimus; species Sphaerolaimus hirsutus. The sequence continues at coordinate 2,805 of CAXIWS010000563.1, read as the reverse complement.
AGCTCCAGTTAGCTACCGCACATTTACGGTCACTGGGCTGGAATCCGTAAACTTGAAGGATGGGGTAGTTGCCGCATCTGCAGCATATGAAACAAGTGACGAGGTGTTTCTAATGAGGGTCGCAAACGTGCGTGATCAACCGATTACCTTGCAGATGGAACAAAAAATCGGCTTGGTTGAGCCCGTCGATTGTGTTCTGAAAGTCAAAGCCGGCGACCCCCCGGAGGAATGGATACGGCAGTGCCGCGCCAACGAAGCGACAGAGCCGGTATCTTCAAGCGTTCCAGAGAAGGTAATTGAAGACCAATTAGGTGAGCCATTGCATGTGAAATGTCCAGATGGACACGAAATGGAATTTTCTGTGCCCCAAACATTGTCGGAAAATGAGCGCAAGGAACTTGCAGCCGTACTTTTGAAGCACAAAGGCGCCTTTGCGAGACATAAGTACGACATAGGGTACAGTGAATTAGTCGATTATCGACTGCAATTGACCGATCGAAAACCGATTGCGTGCCGCATGTATCGGTTGAGCCTGGATGACCAGCAATACTTGGAAAAGCACCTGCGCTGTCTAATTGAACACGACATAATTGAAACAAGCACAAGCCCATATTGCGCTCCCACATTAGTTGTTTCTAAACCTGATGGTTCTAAACGCATGGTCATTGATTACAGGCGATTAAATTTGGTTTTGCATGCGCCGCAATTTCCATTGCCGAGGCTGGATGACACCGTGGATGCACTCAGCAACTGCAAGTTTTTTTAGCAGTGCCGACATTAATCAGGCTTTCTATAACATTGCACTGCATCCCGACGACAGACACATCACTTCGTTCCGTAATATTTTTGGTCAGTTCCAATTAAAGAGATTACCTATGGGATTAAAATGCTCACCAAGCTTGGCACAAAGGTGTTTTGAGCTTGCAATGGCGGGATTGATTCATCGCAATGTGCTATTGTACATTGACGACTTGTTAATTTACAGTCGGGATTGGAAAACCCATTTGAGTGACATTGGCCAAATTTTGGATCGATTGATCAAAAATAACTTCAAAATTAGTCCCCGTAAGTGTTTTTTCGCACGCATCACTGCGGTAAAATTTCTGGGCTTTATGATCGGCCGTGAGGGCATTTGCATTCCCATGGACAAACGCAATATTATCTCAGAATGGCCCCTCCCGAAAACTGTCAAGGAAGTCAAAGGGTTTTTGGGAGCAGTGGGATTTTTCAGACGCATGATACACAGGTGCGCCGAAATAGCAGTGCCGCTATCGAATTTGACACGCACCGGTCCGCGCGAGAACTACGATGGAAACGCGCCGGTAGATCTCAACGACAATCCTGAGGCTCTGAGAGCCTTCTTCCAATTAAAAGAAATACTATTACACAGCCCCTGTTTGCAATACCCGAACCCAAATAAAACGTTCATCGTAATTACAGACGCGTCACAAATTGCGGTCGCTGGAGTGCTGGTGCAGCGAGCCGACGAAAAATCTGGACTGCATGCGTGCGCGTTCTACAGCCGGAAGTTGACTGAGGTTCAGAGCAGATGGCCCGCCATCACTCTAGAGGCTTACGCAATTTTTGAGAGCGTCCGAAATTGGCATTGCTACTTGGCGGGACGCCCCTTTGAAGTGTGGACTGATGCCAAAAGTATCCCTTGGGTGAAGAACCCCAATTTGGAGGCTACACCACACGCCGCATTGCATAAGTTTGCATTGGCCATTGCCCCGTATCAAATTACATTCAAGCATTTGAAAGGAAAATGTAATGAGCTCGCAGATGCTCTGTCCCGAAGGCGCGATGCGCCAATAACTTTCGACGAGAAATTAGAACTTGACGAAGCATTTGAGCAATTTGCACTCATTAAAATATCGCACAATAAAACTGTCGCGACACAGACCGCAATCGACCCGTGGGATACGGTAGCTACTGTTTCCAGACGCGCGCCCATCAAGGAACCAATGAGGACACGCGCGCGTGCGAGGGCGGAGTCTGTGGCGCGTGACCGCAACCCTGGGACAATGGACACGCGACAGCCGGCGAACAATGGGGTGGAGCCAATTACCGGACTCACTACCGTAGGTCCACAAACAATGGCTGGTGGCCCCGCGGCCACCGAAGTGCGCGTCAACGGTTTTCACACTGATCACGTTTTGCCCCCGTTTGTCCCCATGATTGAATTGAAGCGCTTGCAGATGCAAGAAGCGTATATAGTGAATTTGATGGAAGTTTGTAAGGATGCACCTGGACAATGTGTGCCACCGTTTTTCATTGATCAATATGGAATCATGCGAAAAAGGGCTGAGGCTTCAATAGTACCGGGGATCAAGTTGTATGATCCTGTGTGTATTCCAGCCTCACTGTGCCCGCTAGTATTCGAACTAGCACACAATCACCCTACAGCGGGACATTTGGGAATAATGAAAACGTTCGAAAGATTACAGGAATTTGCGTGGTTCCCAAATATGCGCCCCGAAAGCGCGCATTGGGTCGCCACGTGCCCTTTGTGTTGTGCGCGAAAAGGGCTCAGGCAGTCGATGCAGACTTTGATGGCGTGCCGGAAAATCGCGCGATCTCCCGGCGATGTCATCGCAGTCGACGCCGTTGGCCCGCTGCCACGCACGCGGCGCGGGCATAAACACGTGTTGGTTTTCGTTGACCAGTGCACGCGATTTGGTATCGCTGTTCCGGTACCCGATATCCGGCAGGATACTGTAGCATTTGCATTCTTGCTACACATTCTTCCCATATTTAGCGTACCCGGCGCCATTCTGAGCGATAACGCGCCAAGCTTTGTCGAAG